>JXTB01001124.1:0-16931 GCA_002914805.1 Parasponia andersonii
TTTTTTGTAAATAATAACTAATAGTAGTCGCCGTCCAGCTGAAGTACTCATGCAGCTTTAACCCTCTCCATCATCCCGCTTCGTCACTATCTACTCTCTTGCCACGCCCAGCCTTGGAACAGAATACCTTCCAGATTTGTCGCTGCTTTATCTCTCTCTACTGGTTTGTGCAGAGCCCTGACTGAGATCTTTTAGTTTCCTTTAACTGTGGTTGTTTAGTGGTCCTTGTAAACCACTCACGGGTTACCGTGTCCTCTTGATCTTGGGCCCAAGTCTATACTCTTTTGGGGTTGTATGAGTATCCGTCTTTACTCAGCCCAAGTGTTGTTGCCGTTTACCCAATTAGGCTTGAGCAGTCCAATCTTTGCTCTTGTTAGTGTCACTGCACATTTTTATTGTGGTAGCATTTCTACTATCTATTATATGGTCAGCTCCGGTACAATGAAAAGTCTACGGGCTATGGCGGCTTCTACGGCTCCACATTGTATGGTCTTGTCTAAAACCATGATTGGGGAAGTTGCTCTCTGTAGGTGACTACGCTTAGTCCACTTCGACCATTATGTCTTCGTTCCTCAAAAGGTTTATCTGGTGGTTTTTGTGTAGCTTAGAAGAATGGAGTGGACTTTAAGCCTTAGTTGATGTCCAAAAATGTTATCTGTGGTACGATCTTCTACCTCTAGATCACTCTTGGCCTTTACTGTCTATGGTCCTCAAGTGATTTCGGAGTGAAGAATCTTTTGGGCATCACTACCTTCCATACTAGACAAATGCCCGGATGCATGGGTAGCTATTGGTGTTCTTTATAGTACCTTGTTAAATTCAAAATCTTGGAGCTCCGGTAGAGGGAATCGTGGATTATCATCTTCTTCATTAGCCCTTCGAGAATGTTGTAACACTTTGGATCTCACTGATGGGCTCTCAAGAAGCAAAATTTACTTTGGGTCACAGAAGATGACGGGTATTATTCCAAGGTGCCCGCCTCGACAGAGCTCTGACTATAGTTAAATGGAGGAGTATGTTACCAAAGGATATAGTTTGGGTGTTACCTTATATTGCTTCATATCACAATCCAATCCTACTCAATACTTTAGGTAAGCACTCTACCGTATCCTTTCCATTCAAGTTTGAGGCTATGTGGATTAGTGAAATTCGTAGTCATTAGGTTGTTAAAAAGGCCTAGAATTCCACTTCTTACCCTTACCCACCTACTAGATTTGTTTGTAGAACTAAAATAACTAAGAAAATGCTTAGTAAATAGAATTGGTCTCAATTTAGGAGAGTACAATCTAAAATTGCTAAGCTTAGGAACACTCTTGCCAATCTATAGTCAGGTAATTCCAATGAGCAAAATTTAGTTCTAAAAAAGGAGATTAACTTGAAGCTAAATTAACTTCTAGCTAGAGAAGAAATACTATGGAAGCAGAAGTCCAATGTCAAATGGTGGGTGGCGGGGGATAGGTGTACTCGTTACTTTTTTCTCTTTACTGTAATTCATAGACGCCGGGACTTTATTGACTATGTTGAAAACGATAACCGAAATTGGTTAGACAATATAGAGGATATTGGGAATGCTATCTGTCAAAAATACCAAAGTCTATTCTCTTCAGCTGGATATGAGTGCCTTTTGGATCTTGAAGGTTTGGTTGAAGATACCTTCTCGTGGGACATAAAGGAATGCTTATATAAAATCCCATCTGAAGGGGAGATTAAAAGAGCTCTTTTCAAGATGGATCCGAGTAAAGTTCCAGGACATGATGGACTCCCAGGTTTGTTCTACCATGCTTACTAGTCTGCTATGTCTTTTGAGCTTTAGGCTTTGGTTCGAGAGTTTTTCATTTCAGAAAAGTTTTTGCCCTTATTGAATGAAACGAATATAGTCCAGATTCTGAAAGTGGACCTACCTACCAAATTAGATGACTACCAGTCCACTATCTACAAAGTCATTTCCAAGATCTTTGCCAATAGAATGAAACTGCTTTACCATCTATAATATCTCCGACCTAGAGCTTTTATCAAAGGCCGTCTTATTGCAGACAATTCTTTGGTAGTTTAGGATATTCTCCATACCATGAAGAAAAAAAGGGAGAGAAATGGTCTCATGCTGCAAAAACTTAATATGGAAAAGGCTTATGATCGCTTGGAATGAGAATGAATACGGGTTGTCTTCACCAATTTTTGGTTTCCTCTAGTCTTTGTTCATTGAGTATTGGATTGCATGTCCACTCAGACATTTACTATTCTTCTTAATAGCAGCCCTATAGGTAAAATCAATCCACAACGGGGTCTACACCAAGTGGATCCCATATCACCCTGCTTGTTCATTCCATATAGTAAGATCTTTCTCATATTACTCTTCCTTGCTAAAGCTAGAGGAGAAATTCATAGAATTAAAATCTTTAGAGGGTGTTCGAGCTTTAATCACCTTTTGTTTGCTCATGACCTTCTCCTCCTTGGCCAGGCAACGCTGCAAAAGGCCACCAACTTTCAAAACTGCATATTGAAATATTGCAAGTGGTCTGGGCAAAAGGTAAATGAGCTGAAATCCAATATTCACTTTAGCAAAAACTTTTCTGGTAGAAATCTACGAAAGGTAGCTGCTTTTCTTCGATTCAAAAAGGTTCAAGCACCAGGGAAATACTTAGGCCTCTCATTGATTTATTCGGCTTCCAAATCGAGAGACCTTCAATCTAATTACAACAAAGTTCAAAATCGATTAGCTGGTTAGAAGGGTCATGTCCTTTCTCGAGCAGGGAGATCGGTCCTACAGGAACCATGGCTATATTGGCTTATGCTCTCATGACGATTCCAGTGCCTAAAAAAATCTCAACAACTATTGACGCTACTATTCATAATTTCTGGTTGAGATTCTCTTCTGGAAAAAAGAATCTATTTTTGAAATCATGGGACACATTGTGTTCCCCTAAACACTGAGGTAGCTTAGGCTTACGTCAAACCGTATGAGACTAACAGATATTTCCTGGCAAAGTGGGGTTGGAAAATTCTTAAAAAGGTAAACTTTATTTGGGCTTCTATAATCCGAGCAAAGTATTTATCCTTCTAGGCTAAGCCAACGGATTCTTGGACTCGGAAATTGATTATGGCTACCAGAGACATCATCGTTCAAGGTGCCTGCAAAAAGATTAGGAATAGTCATTCCATTGATATTTGGAGAGATCCGTGGGTGCCATTTCTTGAAGATTACAAGCCACACCCAAAAGATGATATGCAATACTATCCTGATATGAGCGTGGCTTATTTAGTGATGGAGGATGGTCGTTGGGACTTAATTAATCTAAAGGCCATGTTGAATCTTGCCTCGATCTAAGCAATTCTGAAGACTCAAACTCTGTCTACTAATGGTTCTAAGTGGTTATGGACTCTATCAACACACGAAGAATTTACTCTTAAGCCTTATAGAAAAGAAAACCTCCCACACAATCTCTGACATTATCTCCAATATGTTAGCGAAATCTATAGAAGGCTAAGATTCACCCCAGACACAAGCCTATTTGGTTGAGAGACCTTGTAAATACTTTACAAGTATGGTCCAGACTTGCTATGAGGTTTGATTTTGGATCCATCTTATGTCCAATTTGTGAACAATATGAAGAAACCAACTTCCATCTATTTTAGGTATGTGAAATCTCCAAGTGACTTTGGTTCTTATCCAACTGGGATATTAGAGTGGACCAAATCTAGGTTAGCTCTATAGCAAATATTGCACACTTAATGTTCTCAGATGTTCAAATGCTAGGACATTTAAGGGATTGCGACAATACTATACCTTTTGCCTTTATTTGCTTTGAGAGGATATAATTGGAGCGGAATGCCACTATCCATAACAAGTCCAAATCTAATTTGGACCATTTGGTAAGACGAATTCTATCAGGTTTCAACTTCTATACTCAGGCCTTGAGCTTGAACCACAGGCTGTGTAACCCTAGTTAGGATACCAGGTAACTGCCCCCACCCCCGTGTATCAAGATCAACATGGATGCATCTATTTGTGAAGAGTACTCTACTACTGCAGCAGTAGCTAGAGACACTAATAGATCAATTCTAGATATACTCACCTAGAGATATAGCGAAATTAACCCCCCTTTTGGCAATCAATTATGCAACTATTAGTCATTGTAAGTTTGTTATTCTAGAGAACAATTGTAAGAACGTACTAGCTGGCTTTGAAGGGGATGTTACGGATTACCATTAGGAGATCAAAGATACGGTGTCCTAAGGAAAGTCGATACCGAGTTCTTTTGACTTCTTTCAGTTGTCCTTTATTTGTAACGAAAATAATTTTGTAGCGCATAATTTGGCTACTTGGATAGCCTCAACTTTTTCTTTTGGTTGTTTTTATATCTCTGATATTCCTCCTACGTCATTGTCTGCCCATCAGTTGAGGGTTATAGACTAGTTTATTTTCTGAAGGTGTTTGTGTCATTTCCCTGGGCCTTTTTTTCTTTGCTTTCGTTTAATGAAGTCTATTCAGCCAAAAAAAAAAAAAAAATGTAGTATTTGGTAACCAAATTTCATTTTTAAAAATATTTCTTCATAGTCTACACTTTAAAGTAACTATTTAGTATTCAGATACTAAATTGCATCTTAAGAAAATATTAATTGAAACCATAAATTAGTCATATAAACTTCAAAACAAATATAATTATGTAAATCATGCATCTAGAATTGGTTTACATTTAAAGTATATATTTATAATAAAGAAAGTATAAACCAGTCATATAAAGTTTAAAATAAATGGAATTTTTTACATTATCTATCTGGAAATTGTTCTGTAAGCAACTGAAGATGAACACTTAACATGGTTTGCATGAACCATCATCAGTCGGTATTGCATAGCCATTATTAATCTTCAAATGTCCATGATGCCATAACTTAATTGCCATTTTTCTTCGAATCAAAGGCATTTTCTCTCGACTAACATGAAAAACCGATTTCCTTATCGTCAACAATTCAACAAAAGTTATCATATATGAACCACAATCACACTTGAAAATATATGTGTACATTGTTGTTTTGATCTATTTTTTATTATTCTGGTGTACGTTTGTGGATATTTTCAGAGTTTTGATTTGCATTTTGTTAACTAGTATACATTTTAGACTATTTGTTCGTATACAATTAATCTTTTTTTTTAAATAATATACGTTTATTAATCTTGTGTACTAGGTTTTTAGAATTGTAGTATACATTTCCCAACCTGGTATATATTTGAGGACATTTCTTAATTAAGAGTTTTGGTCTACATTTGCTTAACCTGGTACACATTTTACATTGTTTTTTAATATTCATTTTTGAGACTTATGATACCTATTTAGAGTAACTTGATATTCATTTTTGAGACTTATGATACCTATTTAGAGTAACTTGATATACATTTACTAACGTTATGTACCAGCTTCTTAGAATTCTGGTTATATTTCCTTAATCCCGTATACATTTGACCAGATTTCTTAAGAGTTTTGGTCTACATTTGCTTAATTCGGTACACATTTTATAGCCAGTAACAGAAATGTAAAATTAAAAAAAATATAAACAAGAGAATCAGAAAATGTATGAAATCCATGAAATGAACAAAAAGAATCAAAGAACGAATAATTAACTTAAAGAATGAAAATATAAAAACTCAGAGAAAATATAAGAAATAGAGGAGCCAAAATTAATCAATCATAAAAGACCTTCAAAAGCCATAGTATTAAACTAAATACTCAAAGAAAAACTGAACAAATACAAAATCAAATCACAACAAAATCAAACTCAACAAACCCTAAAACAAAGTATGTAGAAGACGGAAACGAAGAATTACCTTAGTCCAAAGATGAACGATGATGAACACTAAAGAAGAAGAGGAACGAAGACGAAGAATGAAGAAGGCAATCAAATTGAAGAAAGAGAGAGAGAAAAAGCGAGTAGTGTCGAAGAGAGTGAGTAGCTGTTCTGTTCAGAATTGGCCTCATTACATCTTATAAGGTGAGGACAATATTGTCATTTACCTATAAAAACTAAATACAAGAATTAAAATTAAAAAATATCTATGAACGAAATAAGAAACCTTAAAACGTGTACTAGGCGTAATTTTCACTAAGTAGGAATGAAAATTGAAATCATCCTCTTTTTTTTTTTTTTTTTCCCCCTCCTTATGGTAATAAACTTCCTCTACGATCTCTTTCTCTAAAGACTTTCTTTTTTTTCTTCTCCTCGTGACTCTCACCAATTTATATTTCTCACTCATTAGAGAAGGAGATCTTTCGAATTGCTCTCTTTGTAAGAATTTTCTTATTATTTTTTTTGTTTTAATAATTCTTTTGGATCGCTTCTTGTAAGGATTTCGTTTCATTTTCTTTTTTAGTTTAATAGTTCTTTTATATATGTATAGTTAACACCATAATTCTAAATCTAGATATATAGATTTTTTTCCACTTGATTTAAATTCATGTGAGTTTTGTTTATTTCCATGGTCTGTGTTATAATTTTGTAGATGTCTTGTTTATTTCCATGGTCTGTGTTATAATTTTGTAGATGTCTTCTAAATTTGAAACTTGAGATGCCAGACTAGAAGATTTCATAATAGTGAAGATTTTTCTATACAAAGATTAGTAGAATACTAATTTCTTAGATCACTAATTAGGAAAACTATCTCATGTGATAGAAGATGATTAACATGAGTGAAAAAAAAAAGCCGTATTACAAAATGACTAAAACTTTGGCTTAGGTGGCCAATTTTCAAAAAACAAAACAAAAAGGCCCAAAAAAGGAAAAAACAAAGGGAAAAAAAGAAGAAACGAAAAACCCAAAAAAAAAAAACACTCAGAACATATATTGAAGCTAGTTTATAAGTGTTGACTTATATGGCTTTCAATCTTATCTTATTTTGATAATAACAAACATGTGATTTAGTTACTAATAACTGGCTTGAGTTTGTAGTTACGAAGTTGAAAAAAAAATTGATAAAATTCAAGAAGTGAAGTTCTCAAGAATAGAGTATCATTGAAAAATCTCGAAAGATGAAGATGAATGTGAAGAATCAAGATTCAAGACCAAGTCTAAATAGGTTAAAATTTATTTCCTAGTCTTGTACTTAATTTATTGCATTGCACAAAATATTCTCTTTGATGTGGCTCAAAAATCTCTCAAATAATTTTTCAAACAAATCTTTAAAGAATTAGCTAAACTTTAAATCCATTAATGGTTTAAAAATAAATATCATTTCTAATCTAACCCAAATATTCTCAAAAGTACATTTTCTTAATGTTAAAAATGTTTTGAAAAATGAAGTTTTAAGAACGACCAAATTAGTTCAAAGAAACAAAAAATTTGGTATTTGACTATTTTTGGTTGACCAAAATAAAGGCCAAAAATAGCCGTTGGAGCTTAACTGGCGTTTTGAATCCAACGACTACTTTTTTGGTCAACCAAAATTATTTCTAATCGATCAAAATTTTGGCAGCAAGATACCAAAAGTCGAAAATGGCTAATTTTTAAAGATGCCTTTAAATGGAGCCAAGTTTGATGACTTAAAAACAAAGAACACGAACCTATATTGGTACCCAATCAGTTTTTAAGTGTAAAAGCTCTCTTTTACTCAACTATAAGTTTCAAATCTATTTGAACTATTCCTAGAGCATTATTTGTACATTGTTCTCAAATCATCTAAGCTTATCTTATATTATTTCTTTAAAAGGTGATTCTTTGAGTAAGTGTTCACTTGTATTTTCATAAAAAACATTATTGAGAGGTGAGATTGGCACCGGAATCATAAAAAACCCGGTATATGTGAGATTGACACTGGATTCTAAACAATCCATAGTTAGGCATAATAGAGCCAGATTCAAGACTATTGTAAAGGCGTGAGTGTGCCTAAGAAGAAATCACTCTGGTTGTACAAGGGGTCGGTCAAGCTCATAATCTTGATCTGATAGTGGAAAGCTCTAAGCAAGTTACGGAGAGCCGGGGACGTAGGCAAACTGTCGTATTTGTCGAACTTCGTAAAAATAGCGTTTGTATCTCTCTATCCCTTTCTCTTTAATTTATTTACTTTGATATTGTGCTTATTTATTTGCTATTTTAACTTGCTCTATTCATTATTTGCTCAATCTTGTTACTTAATTCAAAAAATTTATAAAAGTCTTAAAAACCCAATTCACCCCCCCTCTTAGGTTAGCTATTCTTGGGACAATAATTGGTATCAGAGCTTGGTGCTTAATTTTCTAAAACTTAACCATTTTTGAGATGACTAATCCAAACAAATTTTTTTTTTCAATATGAGGGGTTGTCACTTTCCAAACCACCTTTCTTTAATGGAAGTGATTTCAACTATTGAAGAAGTCGTATGGACATATATCTTAGATCCATAGATTTTGATTTATGGTATATTATCACAAGAGGTCCATTAAAAATTACAAAGATTATTAATGGAGTTGAAGTAGAAAAAGATATTGAGGGATATGATGAAAAAGATAAAATGTCTTTTACCAAAAATGGAAAAGCTAGAAACATTCTTATGTGTGGTCTAGATAAGAATGTATATAATAATATTGAAAATGCTAAGGATGCTCATGAATTATGGAATATGCTTGAAGTGTCATATCAAGGAACTAATTCTATGAAGGAAACTGGAATTAATATTAACAAGAAACTATGAGTTATTCAAAATGGAAAAAGATGAATCTATTTCTCAAATGTTTACTAGATTTATCTCCATTATTAACTCTCTTGGTACTTTAGGAAAAACCTTTTCAAATGGTGAGTTGGTGAGTAAGATTCTTAGAAGTCTCCCTCGAGCATATAGAAGCAAGATGGTAGCTATTCAAGAAGCAATGGACCTTAACAAACTTACTCTTGAAGAACTTATGAGTTCCCTTATGACCCATGAAATCCTTACGAAAGAAACTAATAAAGATGAAAGAGAAGAAAAGAAAAAGAAAGAAATCGCTCTTAAAGCCGCTTTACAAGAAAGTAATGAGGAAGAAGAAGAATTCGCGGATAGTAAGCTAGAAGACATGACCTTACTTACTAAAAAGTACAAGAGGTATTTAAATTTCAAAAAGTAGAATTTCAAGAAGAACATCAAAGGTAATGACTTCTGAGAGAAGAAAATGAAGGATGATCCCATCACTTGCTTTGAATACAAGAAGCCGAGACATATGAAGAACGAGTCATTTGAGAAGAAAAATGAAGAAGAAGGCAATGAAGGCCACTTGGGATGATAGTGAAGAAGAAGAGCCTAATGGAGAAGAACAAGAAGAAATTGCCAACATGTTCTTCGTGGTAATAGAAAATAAGGTAAGCTCTTTTAAACCTAAAGGTGAATTTCATAATGATAGTGATACTAGTAGTGATCTTAGTAATGATACTGATTGTAATTTATCATATGAAAATTTATTGAGTGATTTCAATGATTTACACAAAAACTATGAAAAAATAATTTTCAAGAACAATGCTAATTCTTAGTTTGTCAAAAATAGTTGAAAAATTTACCAAAGAAAAGGAAGAAAAATTACCTTGTAGTAATTGTGGTATTGTGTCAAAAGAAAACACTTCCTTAAATGATAAGATTTTTGACTTAACTAAAATTTTCCACAAATTTACAAATGGAAAGAAAAACTTTGACATGATGCTTGGTGGACAAAAATATGTTTTTGACAAAGGAGGTATTGGGTACAAATCTTTTATAAAACAAAAATACCTCAAGAATTATTTTGTGAAAGCTAGTACAAGTGACATAAAGCACACTTGCACTTATTGCAATCAAGATGGACATACTAGTTTTTCATGCTTTGTAAAAAAAAAATGTATATTTTGGTGGAAAACTAGCTTGGATACCAAAAAAAATCTAGAACTAACACTCAAGGACCCAAATTAGTATAGGTACCAAAAATCAAAGTTTGATTCTTACTTGTAGGTACAAAAAAAGAAGAACTTTTGGTTCTTGGATAATGGTTGCTCCAAACACATGACTGGAGACTACTCCTCGCTCTCATCATTCACAAAAAGAAGTGAATGGTATGTCACATTTGGAGAGAATGCTAAAGGCAAGATTTTGGGTATAGGTAACATTGGTACTACATCCTCACCCATTATAGAATATGCTTTACTTGTTGATAGTCTTAAACACAATTTACTTAGTATAAGACAACTTTGTGATAAAGTTTATAGAGTCATTTTTGAGCCTTCCAAATGCTTGATTGAGGATACTTGTTCAAAAGATATTATTTTTGAAGGGGAAAGAAAAGACAATGTCTACACTATTGAGATTGAAAAATATTTTAGTCAAGATAAATATTTTTCGGCTTTAAAAGATGATTCTTGGCTTTGGCATAGAAGACTTGGACATACTAGCATGAATACTATTTCTAAGCTTTCAAAGAAAAACATTGTTAGTGATTTACCAAGTTTACTTTTTGAAAAAGACAAGGTGTGTGATGCATGCCAATTTGGAAAACAAGTAAAAAGCTCTTTTAAATCCCTAGACCCTTGCAACTACTTCATATGGATCTATTTGGACCATCAAGAGTAGCTAGTCTTAGTAGAAAACATTATACCTTTGTGATAGCTGATGATTTTTCAAGATTAACTTGGGTTCTATTTATTGCTCATAAAAACGATGTTTTAAATGTACTTACTATTTTTTTGTAAGAAAGTGCAAAATGAAAAAGGCTACACTATCACATCTATTAGAAGTGATTATGGTGGTGAGTTTGAAAATGATGAAATAGAAGCCTTTTTCCGCTCCTAGAACTCCACAACAAAATGGAATTGTAGAAAGAAAGAATAGAACCCTACAAGAAATGGCACGAAGCATGTTAAATGAAAATGGTTTGCAAAAATATTTTTGAGCTGAAACGGTAAGTACCGTTTGTTATATTATGAATAGAGTTATGATAAGACCAATCTTGAACAAGATACCTTATGAGCTTTGGAAAGGTAGAAAACCCAACATTGGTTATTTAAAAGGTTTTTATTGTGAATATTTTATTTTGAATACTAAAGATAATTTGGGAAAGTTTGATTCAAAATCTGATGTTGGTATTTTTCTTGGATATTCTACTACTAGTAAAGCTTATAGAGTTTTTAACAAAAGAGAATTGGTAGTAGAAGAATCTATACATGTTATTTTTGATGAGTCTAACACTCTCCATGAGGAGAGAAATATAGATGATGATGATGTTGTAGGTTTGGAACAAAGCTTAAATGAATTAAGTGTTAATGAAAGATCAAATGAAGAAGAGGACATCAAACTACAACAAGACAAAGTCTTAAGGAAGAAAAATACGACAATGGTAATATTTTAACTATTCCTCAAGATTTAAAATTTAGTCATGCTCATCCTAAAGACCAAATTCTAGGTGATCCTTTACAAGGTGTCACAACTAGAGCATCACTTAGAAATATTTACAACAACTTAGCTTTCCTTTCTCAAATTGAACTCAAAAATTTTAAAAATGCCAAAAAAGATGAATTTTGGATTTTAGCAATGCAAGAGGAGCTAAATCAATTTGAAAGAAGTGATGTATAGGAATTAGTTCCAAGACCTAGTGATCATTCGGTTATTGGAACTAAATGGGTCTTTAGGAATAAATTAGATGAGCATAGGGTGATTGTGCAAAATAAGGCTAGATTAGTAATCCAAGGTTTCAATCAAGAAGAAGGTATCAATTATGAAGAAACCTTTGCACCCGTAGCAAGATTAGAATCCATTAGAATGCTCTTAGCATTTGCATATCATAAGAATTTTATTCTTTACCAAATGGATGTTAAGAGCGTATTTTTAAATGGATACATTTTAGAAGAAGTTTATGTAGCCCAACCCCCCTTTCGTCTATAATTCTAGGATTAGTGAAAAGAGGAGTGTCAAACATTGATTTTGATCGCCTTTCTTTTTCTTCTTCGATGACATTCTTCCTTGACCTCTTGTTGGCACGAGCTTTGAATGGCATGATGACTTATTCACGGATTTGAGAGAGAGAGATAGAATAGGTGCATTGATCACAAAATTGGAAGGAGCAGATACGGTTTAGTGGGAGAAATGATGAAATTTTGAAGAAATTTGAGTGAAAACTCATAAAAATCGAGATTAGAAGCAAAGAGGATAAAAGTTTCGAGTGAGAGGGATGAGAGAAAAATAAAGAAAAGACCATAAAAAAAACTATCTCGGGTCGGGCTTAGAAAACTGGTGACGAACAGTTTTGGTCGACCAATTTTAATTTTGATTGACCAAATTTAATTTTTATCGACCAAAATCTGAAAATCAGCAAAATAACACAGCTTCGCATGTCTAAAGCAACCATCAGTTTTGGTCGACCAAAATCTGAAAAGTTTCAAATTTGGCGAAAAATAGAAAAAAAAAAGTATATATTTTTAAAGAATCAATTTAGAATTTCAAATGTGGTCAAATAAAATGAGAAAGGACAATGATTAAAAGAAAAGCATGACAAAGTATAATCAGGAAATTTCATCAAAATTAAGCATGCTAAATTCTCTTTTAATCATACAAAACCGTTCTTCACCAAGAGGTTTTGTAAAAATGTCCGCTAATTATTTTTCAGTGGAGACAAATTCAAGAGAAACATCACCTTTTTGCATGTGATCACGAAGGAAATGATGTTTTATATCAATGTGCTTAGCTCGTGAATACAAAATAGAATTTTTAGATAAGTTGATAGCACTAGTGTTATAACATTTAATAGGCACATGTGTAAATTTTATACCAAAATCTAAAAGTATTTGTTTCATCCAAAGAATTTGTATACAACAACTAACCACAGATATATACTCCGCTTTGGTAGTGGAAAGAGCAACTGAATTTTGTTTATTGCTAAACAAAAAAACTAGTGAGTAACCCAAAAAGTGACAAGTACCACTTGTGCTCTTTCGATCAGTTTTGCATCCGGCAAAATCCGCATCCGAATAACTTAAGATATCAAAGTGTGTGCCTTTAGGATACCATAATCCTATATTCATAGTGCCATACAAATATTTTAAAATACATTTAACTGTACTAAGATTGGATTCATTAGGATTAGATTGATATCTAGCACATAGACAAACACTAAATATGATATCCGGTCTACTAGTGGTAAGATAAAGTAAGGATCTGATCATACATCGATATTTAGTAATATCTACCACTTTACCGCTTTCATCTTTGTCAAGCTTGATTGATGAGCTCACTGGTGCCTTCATTGGTTTTAAATGTTTAAGATCAAACTTCTTGAGTTGCTCTTTGATGTACTTTGCTTGATTGATGAAGATTCCTTTTTTGGATTGTTTTATTTGAAGCCCAAGGAAGAAGTTCAATTCTCCCATCATACTCATCTCAAATTCACTATGCATGTACTTAGAGAATTCTTCATAGGGATAAATATTAGTGACTCCAAATATAATATCGTCAACATAGATTTGCACAATTATCATGTCCACCCCTTTCTTCTTAATAAAAAGAGTAGCATCCACTTTTCCCATTGAAAACTTATTTGAGATCAAAAAGATTTTTAATCTATCATACCAAGCTCTTGGAGCTTGTTTTAGACCATATAAAGCCTTTTTTAATTTATAAACATGATCCGGATACTTATGATTTTGAAATTTTCAAAATAATTTTACTAAGAGGGCTTTAGTGAATGGAAGAAGTGTGGATTGGGTAGCTATGGAAAAACTGGTAGGTTGGAGACATATATTTTATAGGATGAGGTGGGTTTCCTTTTCTAGCATTAATGGATTTACTTATCCTAGGTTAGTAAAAGGTTTTTATATTGCTATTAACCTAAAGAGTGAAGTTATGCAATCACTTGTACTCTTAAAGGGAAGGTTATTGATATGAATGTGAGTGATCTTTGTACTATTCTAGAAAAACCCAATGAAGGTGGTCGTCCAATTGATCTTACGGGAGATTTTGATGCGGTTACAACTTTGAAGAATTTGACTAGGAATGGCAATTATTATCCAAATTGTACCGCTAATCATTTAAATATTCATAGTAGACTCCTTCACCACTATATCACCTACAACGTTCTTCCTCGTACTGGCCATAGAGAGATAGTCTATCCTCTTGATATTTTCTTGATTAACTCTATACTCATGGGGAAACCTATAAATTTAGGACATATCCTTATGACCTAAATGAGGGAAACTGATTCTAAGAAGACGGAGTGTCTTCCTTATGGAATGATGCTTACTCGAATCTTTGATCATTTTGAAATTCCTCTTCATGATGAGTCTGTCAAGGAAAAACCAATGTCTCCTTATGATAGAACTGCCATCGAGCGCATGCATTGGTTCTTTAATGAGACCAACGGTACTTGGTCATACAAGGGGCCCGAAAAGCCCGGTAATCCTAGTGTACCTATTGAGACTCATGATTATGGTGATAATGAGGAAGGTGACCCATCTACTGCTCATGCAACTCCTCCTACTTTTAGCTTTGAAGAAGCATTTCAACTTATGAATGCACGCTTAGACACTCTTGTTGTGGACTTTAATGCATTCAAGGAAAATCATGGAAGGCAAATTCAAGCTCTTCAAGACTCTCAACAAGCACAATTTGATCGCTTCTTTGAGCACCAACAAGAGATGTGGAACTACAAGCGTCAAGGACAAAATCCTCCTCCATCCTAGAATCTTCCTCTCTTGCATATTTATTTATGCTTTGCATGTTCTTTTATGATGTGTTAGTCTTTTATGATGTGTTAGTAAGTTATTTTTGAACCTTTTGAACTCTTTTTGTATGTCTTCTTATTATGGATAATAGAACCTTATGTGAGACTTATGCCTATCTTTTGTGACCTATTATTCTCACTATCTTTATGTATGGTATGTTTTTCTTGGTGCTTTCAATTCTTTTTGCTGATTTCAAAAAGGGAGAAATATTCATGCTTTTTGTTACTTAATATATGCATAATTTAAGTTAAAAAAGAGGAGAATTTTTTTCTTCCATGTATATGTTGAGGGAGAGTTTCTAAAAATAATGGTAAGATCATGTATGCTAATTAAATTGTATCATTATTTTTATCTCAAAAATGAATATTTGTCATCATAAAAAATGGGGAGATTGTTGACCTATGTGGCTTTCAATCTTATCTTATTTTGATAATAACAAACATGTGATTTAATTACTAATAACTAGCTTGAGTTTGTAGTTACGAAGTTGAAAAAGAAATTGATAAAACTCAAGAAATAAAGTTCTCAAGAATAGAGAATCATTGAAAAACCTCAAAAGATGAAGATGAATATGAAGAATCAAGATTCAAGATCAAGTCTAAATAGGTTAAAATTTATTTCCTAGTCTTGTACTTGATTTATTGCATTGCACAAAATATTCTCTTTGATGTGGCTCAAAAATCTCTCAAAATTTTTTTCAAACAAATCTTCAAAGAATTAGCTAAACTTTAAATCCATTGATTGTTTAAAAATAAATATCATTTCTAATCTAGCCCAAATATTCTCAAAAGTACATTTTCTTAATGTTAAAAATATTTTGAAAGAGGAGGTTTTAAAAACGACCAAATTAGTTCAAAGAAACAAAAAAATTGGTTTCTGACTAATTGTGGTCGACCAGGCTTGATCGATTAAAATAAAGGCCAAAAATAGCTGTTGGAGCTGAACTGGCATATCGGATTCTAACGGCTAGTTTTTTGGTCGACCAAAATTTTGGCAGCAAGATACCAACGGTAAACAACGGCTAGTTTTTTAAGATGCCTATAAATAGAGCCAAGTTTGATGACTTAAAAATAGAGAATACGAACCTATATTAATAACCACTCAGTTTCTAAGTGCAAAAATTCTCTTTTACTCAACTATAACTTTCAAATCTATTTGAGCCATTCCTAGAGCATCATTTGTGCATTGTTCTCAAATCATCTAAACTTATCTTATATTATTTCTCTGAGAGGTGATTCTTTGAGTAAGTATTCACTTATGTTTTCATAAAAACATTATTGAGAGGTGGGGTTAGCATTAGAGTCATAAACAACCTGGTATAGGTGAGGTTGATACTGGATTCTAAACAATCCATGGTTAAGCATAATAGAGTCGGATTCAAGACTATTGTAAAAGTGTGGGTGTGCCTAACAAGAAATCACTCCAGTTGTACAAGGGGTCGATCAAGCCCATAATCTTGATCTGATAGTGGAAAGCTCTAAGCAAGTTACGGAGAGCCGGGGACATAAGCAAACTGTCGTGTTTGTCAAACCTCGTAAAAATAGTGTTTGCATTTCTTTATCCCTATCTCTTTAATTTATTTACTTTGATATTGTATTTATTTATTTGCTATTTTTACTTGCTCCATTTATTATTTGCTCAATCTTGTTACTTAATTCAAAAAGTTTGTAAAAGTCTTAAAAACCCAATTCACCCTCTTGGGTTAACTATTCTTGGGACAATATTAAGTAGATATACTAAGTGTAAAAATACATATATATGACAATTTAGCTATAGAAAGAGCAAATAGACATTTATCAAAACAAAGTGTAAAAAGAGAACACTACTCTAATTTTCCTCAAAATAATTTCTCTAACAAAGTTCTAATATATCATGCACCTTTACGCGCACATCATTTAGATTTTCATGCACAATCTATTTATTTCTAGTTCTCTAATAAGTAATAATTAGGGTAATAATAGTAATGATCCCCGAATTATACTCATTGTACCACTTTGACCCTTAAAATTTCAACTTAAATAGTAATAGTCCCGAAATTATGTAAGTATTATAGCAATGGTCCATTTGTCACAAATTACTAGATTTTTAACAGAAAATAGTCATAGACAAAACTTATAATTGGGTATTATTTACTTATATAAGTTAGAATTCAATAAGTTAGAATCTCGTTCTCAGTCATAGTTACCAAATAGTACTTTTTGCACAAGCATATTTCTATTAAAAGTTTACTAATTTGTAGAAAAAATGGTTATTGCTGTAAT
>JXTB01001126.1:0-24267 GCA_002914805.1 Parasponia andersonii
TGTTTGTAATTCTTCATCAAAATAGTGCAAAAACAGTGGACGTAGGCTCATCTTTTTCGGGGCCGAACCACTATAAATCTCTCTCTCTTTATTTGTTTTGATTTATTGCTTCAATTTATACCAGCCACATCACTCAATTTGTTCTAAATTAATTGTTGATAAAACCTCCATCAACACTAATCAAACATGGAATATTGACCTAAAACCCTATAACAACCACAATCTCTCTATAAGTAAACTATAAAGTGACGACAATTAATGTCGTTGTTATAAGTCCGTTAGGAAATAAATGAGGTGTCAATTTTTTCGTGCCTCTTTGGTGGAGTGAAAATATCTAGAGCTATATATAGCGACAATACGTGTCATTGGTATAGCTGCATTTAATTGAATTTTACATTTTTTTGAAAGCATAAAAACACTAAAACAATAATATTAGTACTTTTCAAAAAATTTATATGGTCTATATAATTGTTGGGTAGCACTGTTTAGCCACTAAAAGCACTTTAGTTTCTAACAAGGTTGTTTGGACTATATGAATGGCTTTTATTATCGACGATATTTGCTATATCCCCTGTTATATTATTATGCTTTTTCTCGTTTTTTCTTTCTCCATCCATCATTCTCACTTCGAATCTCTCTGCCCTCTCACTCCCACCCCCTCTATAAAATTAGTATTAAGAGCCTGATAATTAGTATTAAGAGTCTGATAATTCTATAAAATTAAATTTATTTGTGTCTTTTTTACTAATAAAAATGTGCCTTTGGAAATTTTTGGTTTTGTTTTTAAATAATTTAAGTAATTTTGTATTGAATTTTATTTTTCATTTAGAATTTAGATTGCATATTTAATTGTAATCTAATTAGGCTTTTATTTTAATTGAATATGATTTTATTTTATTTAAATAAAACAAAAGAAAAAGTTGATTTAAATGAAGGCTTAGGCGCGTTCTGGTCCGTTGGATACGACTCGGAGCATCACACTAGCACATGTAAGGCACGCGCCAAAGAAGGTGAATGGTGCGAGAGCATCAGAGGTGGGACCCACAGTTAGCTAGCTTTCTGCTTTTCTTTGTCCAGCGTGTCTAATCTTGTGCGACTATTGTGCAACCCGTTTTAAATCCATTTGTCAAGTTCCACCTCAACTCTATAACTCCAGCTTAACGTCAAGATCTTAGCCCCAAATAGACAATCGTGGAGTACTTAATACAGTCTGCTGTACTAAATCAGCCTATCAACACTTAAGAAAAAGATTTAGAGTAACTTTGAGACAAAGTGGAAAAAAATGAGAGAGTTTAAATGAATGAAAGCTTTATATTACTCTTAGAATGCTTACAACTCTCACAAATGAGACTTGTGTACAAATGAACCCAAGAGATCCTTTATATAGGCAAAGTCTAAACTAACCAAGAGTTATGATCGTGCCAAGTGATATAATCTTACAAAGGGTCTAAAATCTTCCCAAATAAAATAGTAATATCTACAAAGATATTTACATGGAGAAATCTAGAACAAGCATGACCTAGATCTTTTTAGGAGGTTCACCCATTTTTTTGGCTCTTCCAAGTTATTCTAAGAGTTTCTAGGACCGTCTAAACCTATCTAGTGCCATCCGGCCTTATTTAGAGCCTTTTAGGACTTAGTAACGCCATCTAGAATCTTTTAGCATGGCTAAGACCTCTCTTGATCATTCTAGAAGTGTCTATCATGTTCTATGGTCTTCTTCTATCCTTTTGAGTGAACAATATATATAGAGGATCTTAGAGCCATGGGCAGTAATATTTGGATTTTGGAGAGCCAAATAAGCGGGATATAACACCTTCCCCCACTCACGTTCGCGATATTCCCGTTGTGCTATCGACTTTGAACTGCTTGATTATGGTTTTTGAATTGCCATACGGCATCCTCATACTCCTAGCTAGCATTGGCCTCAGGAAAATTCTTCTATTTTACTAGGTATTCTCTATAATTAGGCACACCACGTCGGCAAATCAATCGATCAGCCAGAATATACTATACCTTTTTATCAAAAGAAATTACCACCGCTGAAGGAGCTCTTTTAGACTCACCCCTTGAAGGGTCTTCCTTGTCTCTATGGTAGGATTTTAGCATACTAACATGGAAGATAAGGAAAATCTTTAACTTGACAGGGAGATGAAGTTTATAGGAGACCTTATTCATACGCTTGAGTACCAGAAATAGACCTTCGTACTTGCGCACCAATCCTTTATGTACATTCCTCAAGGTTTTGAATTGTTGGAATAACAGATTGACAAGGACTAAGTTCCCCTCTTAGTACTCGACATGCCTCCTCTTTTTGTTAGCCCACTTCTTCATTCTTTTAGAAGTTTTATTCAAGTAGGCCCTAGCTAACTCCGCTTATTCATTTCATACCTTAGCAAACTTGAATACTGTTAGACTCTTTCAGTCGTAACTTATTGCTAAGGTTTATGGGGTTATAGGTTGTAGACCCATGACTATCTCGAAGGAGATTTTTCCCATGGACTCATTCCTCTGGAGGTTAAAAAAAAATTGGGCAATATTAAGTAAGTTTGTCCAATTTTTTTGATTGGCATTGATAAAGTGCCTCAAGTATAGTTCCAGTAAAGCATTCACCCTTTCTGTCTAGCTATCACTTTGGTGATGAAAACTAGTAGAAAAGTTCAAATCTGAGCCCGTCAACTTGAGCAGTTCCGTCCAAAACCTTCTAGTGAACTGAGGGTCACGGTTGCTTATAATATTCGACGGAACTCCCTAAAGCTTCACGACAGGCTTCATAAAGAGTCGTGTGGTCTCATTGATGGGACAATCGGATAAAGTAGGTATGAAGGTGGTATACTTACTAAAGCAATCAACTACCATTATAACACTGCTAAAGCTTTCTGACAGACTAGTGATAAAATTCATAGAGACACTCTCTCACGGCCTCTCAGGAATAGGGAGAGGTTCTAATAATCTGCCTGGTGATTATTCTTCCACCTTGTCTTGTTGGCACATAAGACAAGTTTGTACATAGGCCTCGATATCATCCCTCAGCTGAGGCTAATAGTAGATAACTTTGATAAGAGTAAGAGTACATTTTTGACCTAGGTGACCAGCTCACAAAGAATCATGGCACTCTTTAATAAGCTATTTTCTTAAGTTCCTCCAGTTAAGCACATAGAGTCGATTGTCTTTGGTGTAGAGAAGTCAGTTGATCAGCCAAAAACGTCTAATCTTTCCTTCCTTCACTAGGGGAAGTAGACTCTTTGCAAGAACATCGTGTTCTAGCTTTTCCTTCATTTCCTCCAATGCTATTTGGCCTACTTAAGGTAGCCAACTCTATATTTCTATTTAGGGTATCCGTCACCACATTGGCCTTCCCAGACTTATATTCAAGCCTATAGTAAAATTCTACCAACAAGTTTTGCTACCGAGCTTGCTTGGGACTCAGTTTTTTCTGAGTTTGAAAGTAGTTTGTGGCTATATTGTCGATCATGATCGTAAAATGAGTATCTAACAAGTAGTGTCACCATACTCTTAGGCAGTGAATGATAGCAATAATCTCTTTTTCTTGCACTGTGTAGCATCTATTGGTGTCATTGAGCTTGCAACTTTCACAAGCAATGGATACCCTTCTTGCATTATTACTCTGCTAATAGCAAAGTCAGAGACATCCGTGTGAAACTTATATGCCTTAGAATGGTTAGGTAAACTGAGAATCAACTCTTCTCTTATCTTCTTTTTCAAGTCTTTGAATGAGACTAGACACTCAGGGACGCCCTTCTTACATTAGTACTCTGCCAATAGCAAAGTCAGAGGTATCCGTGTGAAGCTCATATGTCATAGACTAGTCAAGCAAACTAAGAACTGGTTCTTCGCTTACCATCCTCGTCAAGTCTTCAAATGAGACTTAACACTCAAGTGTCAACTCCTAAGACTTATTCTTCTTGAGCAGGTTAGTAAGTAGCACTGCTCTTACTGAGTAGGACTTGATGAACTGCCTATAATAGTTCACAAGTCTGAGGAAAGATCTCAACTCTAGCACCTTAGTAGGAGCTTCCTACTTTTGAATGTCTTGCACCTTAGCTCTATCCATCATAAGTTTCCCATCTTTTATCTTATATCTTAGGAACATTACTTCTTCTTGGGCGAAAGAGCACTTTTCCTTCTTGATGAATAGTCGATTCTCCTTCAAGATCTCGAACACCTTCCACAAATGTTCTAAGTGCTCTTCTATGATCTTGCTATAGATAACTATATCATCAAGGTAGACTACCATGAATCGATCGAGGTAGGGATAGAATAGCTTATTTATAATAGTACAAAAAATAGCAGGTGTATTGGTAAGACCAAGTAGCATAACTGAGAACTCATAAGTACCATACCATATCACGCACATGGTCTTGGACTCATCTTCCTTTGCTATGTACACTTGGTAGTACCCCGAGCACAGATCAAGCTTTGAGAAGTATCTAGTATTCCCAAGTTGATCGAACAAGTCAGTAATAGGTGGGATGAAGTACTTGTTCTTCACCGCCACCTTGTTAAGAGATTGGTAATCTTATCTTTCTTCTTTTAGAATAATATTGGGGCACTGAAAGGGGCTTTGGAGGGCCTGATGAAACCCGCATCAAGCAAATTCTTTAGTTTTTTCTGGAGTTCCACTAAATCCAGAGGGGCCATTCGATAGGGACTCATCGTAGGTGGTCTCGTGCCTATTTCAAGCTCGATTTCATGATCCATATCCCTCATAGATGGAAGTTTCTTGGACATGGTATCAGGTATTACATCTTGGAATTTATCCAAGATAGCTTGCACCTCTATGGGCAAGTCACCTTGAGGTTCTAACTCTTCATTATCGTGCTCTTTTAGGATGCCCAAGTAACTTTCATTCTCTCTTCTTAAGCTTTTCTTGAATTGAAGTGCAGAGAGTACTTTGTTTTCCATTTTCATAGATCACTCCGTTGGTACCACACAAGTTTTTTCACTATCTATGATGCACATAGAGTTGGCAAAAGGAACGGAAAATGCCCGTACTGCATCAAGGAACTCCAAACCAAGCATCATCGCAAAGTCATCTATTTGTACCATTGATAGGTCAAGTTGGCCAGCCTATGCATCTAGGCTAGCCTTGACATCCTGGGCAATCCCATGGATAGGGCGTGCTGCTGAATTTACTACCTTAAAGGAGTCTCCTCTATTGGATACCGATAAGCCCAACTGCTTAGCTTCCTCGATAGAGATAAAGTTGTGGGATACACTTATGTCAACCAAGGATTTTGTAGCCTTGACATTGATTGCTATATCTACAATGAGTAGGCCCTTAACTTGTGACTTAGAGGCCGATTGCAAGGTGTTAAAGAGTTGTAAGAAACTAATATGTGCACTACTATATTCCCTACCACCTCCTTCTTGGCTCGGCTCGAAGGTGATTAAGGTGTTGAGAGCTTTCTTCTCAGGACACTTATGTGCCCAATGTGGCTTATCATAAATGAAGCACTTGACTCTTAACTTGGAGAAGTCACGATCTTCCTTCTCCTTGTCCTTGTCTTTGTGCTTATAGGAGGAATTATCTTTGTTCTATTTTCCTCCTTTTGTTTGCTCCCCCCCACTCTTTGCACTACTATCCTTCTTGTCTTTGGCCCTAGAAGGGTCCTTGTTGGTAGAGTAATCAAAAAGGCTCTCAGCTATAATAATAGCATTGGCCAAGTCTTGGACACCACGACATTTGAGCTCCAACTTGGCCAAGTTCTGAAGGCCATCCATGAACAAGAATAGGGCATCTCGCCTAGTCTCTAACACTACTAAGATTACTTGAAGTGACAAAGACGGCTTCTCGCCTTCTCTTCGGTATTCTCGGGGAAAAATTGCCTCTTTAGGTCTCTTTTGAAGTCATCAAAGGTGACTATAGTGCATTCCCCTCATTGTATCCTCTCGTGTCTCCGCCTCCATATAGCATGACGATATCGGTTAGATATAAGGCAGTATTACAAATTTTACTGGCATTATCCGTCACACTAGTGGTTTGGAAGTATTGCTTGAGTCCCCATAGGAAGTTCTTAACTTCCCAGGCATTTCGAGTACTGTTGAAAGTCTTTGGTTTAGGCACCTTGACCTTCCTTGCCTTAATAGTTATCGTGGTGGTCACCCCTGTGGTCACCGCTCGCTTGCATAAAGTAAGATCACCAAGCATCTTATCTACTTTAAGTAAAAAATTAGTGAGTTCTTTTTGGAAGAGATCTCGTACCTTGGCAATCTCCAAATGAAAGTACTCGTTCTTGCACCTTAAGTCAGCTTCTAGCCCACCAAGCGTATCCTTAATGCTACTGTGGATCTTCGCATCTTTGGTCTCCAAACCATCGTAACGGTTATCTAGATTGTCTACTTGCTCGCCCATGCCCAAGTTGGACTCTAGTTAGGATACACTAGCCTCCAAACTAGTCGCTACCTCTCTCAACTTGCCGTAGATAGCACCTTTCTTTCCTTCATCATGCCTACATTTGGAAGCACCAACTTCGACAGGGTCAGGAGTTACAACTATGGTCTTTATATAGACAATGGGACCACCAAGATATAACGAGCAACCTATCTCTAATACCATACTGTCATGACCCTAGCCTCAAACTAGACAATCGTGTGGTATTTAATACAGTCTGTCACACTAAGTCAGCCTACCAACACTCAAGAAAAGGACTTAGAGTATGCTTTGAGATAAAATGGTAAAGGATAAGAGAGTTTGAATGAATGAAGCTTTGTATTACTCTTAGAATGCTTACAACTCTCATATATGGGACTTGTGTACAAATGAATCCAAGGGTCTTTTATATAAGCAAAGCCTAAACTAATTAAGAGTTATGATCGTGCCAAGTGGCATGATCTTATAAAGGGTCTAGAATCTTTCCAAATAAAATAGTAATATCTACAAAGATATTTACATGGAGAAATCTAAAACAAGTATGGCCCAGATCCTTCTAGGAGATTCACCTATCATCTTGGTCCTTCCAAGTTATTCTAGGAGTTTCTAGGACCGTTCCAACCTATCTAGTACCATCTAGCCTTGTCTAGAGTTTTCTAGAACTTAGTAGTGCTATCTAGAGTTTTTTACCATGACTAAGAACTTTTTTGATCATTCTAAAAGTATTTACCACGTTTTAGGGCCTTCTTCCATCCTTTTGAGTGAGTAGTATATGTAGAGGATCTTAGAGCCATGAGCAGTAATATTTGGATACTGGAGAGCCAAACAAGTGAGACATAATATTAAGGTCTAATTAAGAGAGACTTAAGTGGCAAGCTCACGATATTACACCACATGAGATTCTAACCCAAGTGCCAGATTTTGAAGAAGAATGTGATAGAAGAAAAAAAAAAAGTGTCATAGTAATACATCACTTCAACTAATGAGAACACATCTTATGAATCTGTCAACAATTGAGAAATTCTTTTTTAGCATTTATAAATAGACCAGTATGGAAGAAACAAAAACACACCATACTAGAAAGAGAAAATAATAGTTTAGAGAGAGATTTAGAGAGAGGAGATGGATAGCACAAGCCAAAGACAGGAGCGTTTCTACTCAAATTTACTATTCTTTTTCTCTATTCTTTTTTTAATACTCTCTATTTTTATTTTTAATGTCTGATTCACTGTTCTTTTTCTCTATTCTCTTTACTTTTAATACTTTTTTATTTTTATTTTTAATGCCTATTGTTATTTAATTATGCACTAATTTTGTTTTTTAAGGCTATGATATACTCGGATTATGAATGTTTAAATTTTTATAGTTTAATTAAACTAGAGTTTTATTCCAATATATGTTGAGTATTTCAATTTATGCTTAATACTTGTGATTGCTTGATCAATAATTGCATAATTTTAAATATAGTTTGAGACTGAGAAGTGTAAATTGAATTTGACCTAATTAGAATGCCATAAATTGATATAAGATCGAGATATTTATGTGATTTATGTAGTGCCTATAAATATCCTATTCTTAGTGATATTTAGCTTGTTTAGGCTTTTGACAAAGAATTATAATATTACTAGTTGAATTAAATTATTAATGCTTGTGAAATATTAATAATTAAATTAGAGAAATTCATTGTCAACTTATGGAATAGAATTTTATTGGATTAACTAGGAGAATTAGATAGAATTATTCTTGGTGAAATCAAAAACTCTAGGTCTATAGTCTCTTGAAGTTCCATTTATTTTAATTTGCTTTATTTATTTAACTTTAGTTATTTATTTTATTTTTCTATAAATTTTATTTTTAATTTATTTTCAAATAAAGTTAGAGTTAGAATAATTTTGGTACTTAGTAAGTACAGTTTTCGTAGGAACGATACTTATACTTATTTTTTATTATTTGTTTGTAATATTATGTACTTCCAATTTTTTTCACAACAGAGCCAATCTGATCTATGTCTCTGTGGGCTTTGGAAGCTGCTATAGACTATAATTGTAGCAAATATAATATAGACCCCACCCATAGGGAATATATAGACTATAAAATATGTAATCTAGCGAGGACACTAGGCTCTTAACATGAGGAGATTATAATACCCTAAGTTTCACATTAGTATGATTTGAGAAAAATATAAGTTTCTAAGTAGTGGTCCATGAGCCCAAAAGTATCTTCAAATTTACACATTTAGGTAAGGCTCAATGATATTACAATAAACATATACATCACTTGTTGACCTCAATATGATTCCTCAAATGATTCAAATATTGATCAAGTATGGCAGTGAAGAATTAACATAAAACAAAAAACTCAAGAGAATATTAACAAATTAAATTAACACATCATATGTAGAAAAATTATTTGATGATAAGGTTGAAAGAATTCAAATACAATTCCATGAATATTCAAGCAAAGAGATAAGAGAGGGAAAAAAAGTGAGAGAAGAGATTACAAAGAATAAATTCTTGTAGCAAGTTGGCACGAAGACTCCTTAAAGTTCTAGCCTTTAAAGTGAGAAAAATACTCTCCAAAATCTCCATGAGGAGTAATACTAGGATTTGGCCGAGGCCTATCTTTTTCTAGCATCTTTCTCTTCTCCATGTTACTACATGAATTTGGAGGATTGAAGGGCTTTATTTATAGCCAAAGGAGGTATTTTTCCTACCTTGTATTTGGTGAGAGTGAGTGCAAAGAGAGTAAAAAGGCAAGTACAAATTTGGCTAACTTTGCTGAAATTTTTTGGCTAAAATATTTTGCAAACATACTTAAGACCTATTTAGGATAATTTTTATTTCTTGACGTAAAATCTCAAGAAGATTTTCCTGAAAAAGTTAGTGAGTTTATGCTTCATTAAAAAGGTCTTACAATGAAATAAATATCTTCTAATAATTCATCCAGACACCTCTAAAAGTAATTTTTGAGCCCAAAAAAAATCTTTAGAAGCAATACCAAACATGCCCTTAAATAAACAAAATAACTAAAATAGAAGTAAAAATAAGTAAAGTAATGATAAGCAACTTAATATTAAGATAAAAGTGTATTAAAATAATGAATAATAATGAGCATATTAGATGGCAATGCTCAGCCCCTAGGTTGTTGAGACCTCTTTATTTATGTGTAATTTAACGAGCCTCTAGCAATCATTTATCAGAGAGATAATTGTAAAAAAAATACTATGAAATTTGAGTATTCTACAATTTAAACTCTAAAGTTTGGACTCTGCAAAATAATATCCTGAGATTAAAAATTTCTAAAAATTAATATTCTGAGTTGACTTTTTGAATAATTTTAATTGATAAAATACAATAATATCCTCACAATTAAGATGAATAATATGGATTAATATAGTTTTAATGGAGGATATTATTATTTTTTTGTTCCTAAAATTGGTTAAAAAATATGTTTAGGGTATTAATTTTTAGAAATTCTTAAACTCATGATATTATTTTGCAGAGTTCAAATTTCAAGATTTAAATTGCAAAACATCAAAATTTCAGGATACTTTTTTGCAAATTTCCCTTTTCCCGACTTTTGATAGTAGATAACTTATTTACTATTATTATAAACTTGTATATCGATCATTAACCTTGATCTCAAAAACAATTACCACTAGGTAAATCTACAATGACAAGTTTATTATTATATTTTAAATAAATTATTTATTTACCAGTATTATAAACACAGGTGTATTATTTATTTACATACAACCTCAAAAAATTTTGTCCTAGCACAAAATTGACATATTTACCATTATTCTCATAATAAATTACTTATCTACTATTATTATACACAGACATATCACTTATTTGCCAATAATTCACCGTGGTATATCACCTATTTAATATTAATATACCATTATATACGGTGTGTATCACTTATTCAATATTAATTTACCGGTTTTCTTCGTTTTACCCCCAAGATTCTAGAATCCCTCATTTGTCCAATTTTAGATTTAAAAATCCATCCATATTATTATCCATGAAAAAATTAAATTATATTCTTATAATACCTATACTGTCATTAATTAAATTATCAAGGGTCATATAATAATATATTCAAATATGGGTTTACTGGGACGTACATTGTATAGTGGGTATGTTGTTTTGAAATAAACACGTATAAATATAAGGTGTGCAACATGCTATATATCTGGGAAGAGATAAATGTCACGACCTAAAACCCGTGCTAGTGGCAGAAGGGGAATTTCACAAAGGTGGGAAATTCCTTGATTTATTTAAAAAATATCAAAAGTTCTAGTTTTTATAAAAACGGTCTATTTAAATAAAATAATCGGAATTCCATCCCTTGAATCACTCCTACACTTCGTATACACCATCAAACATGGATTGAACAATTATTTGAAAACGCAAAATTAAATATAAAACCTAGTATCATCATCATCCACCAAAAGTCAAACACCAGAATGGCATACATCAGTTTGCAGACAAAATAGAAAGCAGTAATCTTGGTTCAATGCTAACACGCAATCCAAATAGTCCAAAGACTATGACAACAAAATCTTAGTATTACCAAGAGGCAAACTGCAATCCAGATGACCTCTTACTCCTCTTGATCACCAAGATCGCACTAGACATCACTTGAGGAGGAAGGTAGGGGGTGAGCATACAATGCCCAGTAGGAAAATAGTTACCTCGAAGAAAAATAGTTCAGTGATGGAAATCTTCTGCATGGTTAGTTCAAATCTAAAACATACACACACACACACACACACACACACATATATATATATATATATATATATATATATATATATATATAAAATCCAAACCGGGAGCCAATATATATAAAACAGTGTAATCAAAACCATCAATCCATATGCATATGACATAAATCAACTCATACCCATGAACTCACATCCTCTCATCTGTGGAAACCCAAGATGATGGCACTAAGTGTACCTAACAGCCTACCTGATACCTAAGCCCATACCCAGAGAGAACACCCATGTGTCACCTACCAAACTTGGAGGAGCAACCGAATTGCCTACACCTGCCAAATGGGGAGGTAATCAGAAGTAACAAGACCTTGCGCGAGTTTATGGACTTTCACCGATGGTGGGGCACGCAGTGCCACACTGTAAAACCCACGATGTTAACACAGTACTCATGTATGATCCTATGAGACGTACAATACAGAACTGAAGTGTAAAAAAAAAAAACTACTGTATTTTGGTTTTTCAGTAAAACATGCATAATAAGATTTTATAGAAAAACGAGCAACATAACGACCCTATTTTTGATATACCCAAAATAACATATACACAACAAACTCTCAAAGCAGTACAATATATATCGTATAACCAGATTCCATCACATATAATTCAAACCATTAAAAATACACTTGTTCTTATATGCTACAGAAAATAAGTTTTAACTTAAAAATGGTATAAAATGAAGGTAACTAAACTCCTACCTCATTGGAATAGCGATACCACGCTATTGAGTCTTCAAGGTGTCGTTGACGATCGCCCAGAGGGTCGGGAACCAATTCCAAGCTCTCGATCATCCTCTTGCGAAAAATCAAATTTCTCACTGAAGCATCAATTCCACAAACGGACCTCTTCACCGAATTCCTAGCACCCAAAATAGCTAAGTTAGACATATAACTTGTCAAATTCGGGTCTGCGCCCACACCGGACTAGTGGCACACAGAATGAGACAAAATCTTGACCGTCCGATCCCGATTTTCGTGCCGATCACCAAATTGCACAATATATATATATATATCAAACTTCTCCATTTTTCGAGTACATTACAAAAATGAACTCAAAAATACAATCCAACGGCCAGATCGAAAACTAAAATTCAAAAACTCAAAATATCCAAAAAAATGATAATTTTTTGATTCGGACAGTATGAGGTTGAGATATATATACCTTGACAATTTTTGCGACGATACCAATCCAACGGAACCGATTTGGAGTCGAATGGACGCCGGAATCTTCGCCGGTGACAAAAAGTCCGAACGGTCCCTTTTGTCTTCTCCGTCGACGGCGGCTGGCGACCGGCTCGTGGTGGCACGGGGGAGGCTCACCGGTGATCTACTTAGTCAGACGGAGCTTGGACGGCGGCGCGACTTCCTTTGGCCGAGAGAGAGAGAGAGACGAGGGAGAGAAAGAGAGAGAGAGAGTGATCTGGGGGGTGGAGAGTGAAACGAGAGTGAGGAGAGAGAAAGGGAAACATATATATATATATAATCTGTTTTTTTTTTTAAATCTGGTAAAAAGATCATTTTGCCCTTTTAAAAAAATGGGTTTTTACAATAAATCTCTCTCTTAGCCACATGTTAATTTGCTGGGTCTGACGGGAAATAAAAATCAGGAAGAGGGTTATAATTTAAGTGAATCAAATTTAAAGGGACTGAACAACGGTGGTAGTATTCTTTTTATCGAATTTTGTAAAGAAATTAGAAAGTTAAAAGAGAAAGACAATACACAGTTGATTTAAATTTGTTAGTACTGCAATCAGAGCGCAAAAAAAAAATAATAATAATAATTGTTAGTACAGTAGCCGTATAGATGATGGCATAGACATAGAGGATTTAATATTTATGCACATTGTAGTACTGGTTCCATATATATGATATCGGCCTACTGTGCACATTGTAGTTTCTCATATTTGTATGGAGGACAAACAAGCAGCAGATGGGTAGTAATTCACGGAGTTCAATTTTCTTGGAAAAAAGATGATACTTCAATTTTGTTTTGACTTGCTAATGATGTGCTATGAGATTTCGTTAATCTCCTTTTAATTTTACCTTTAATGCTATGCGTAGGCTAGCAGTGGTATCGCCAAAAACATGTGATATATATTCTACAGGTGTTTTATTAACCTCCTTCGAAAAACTGTACTCTTGCCATATTAAAACATACAAAATATCTGTGTGCGTACATGAATAGAATTGAGTGTTGGGGTGCTTACGTGGCACTACTCCCATAGCTTTCGGTTGAAGGTATATTCATATATGAGGTGTGCTTCGATTCAATGGAATTGGGATAGAGATGCATGTAGGAACATGTAACAACAAATGCGGAATTTCTTCTCCATTCACTAGTACCATCATTCCAATTAATTGTCAGGACTCCATTCCTCTCTCTCTCGTCTATATTCTCACTCTCTCTCCTATATTCTTGTCCACATTTTCTATTCATACTCTTTCAATAATAGACGACAAAAGATAGAACTAGATCTTATTACGTACAAAGATTTTATTTCCCCTTTAAATAAAGTGCTTTCCTTACAAAGAAAGAATAAGAAGAACAATTACTCTACCTTCGCTTTTAGGAAAAATATTATTTCTTTTAAAGAAAAATGAGATAAATACAATTAATTGGAAGAGAAGAAGAGAATGGGCTGGAATTAATTAGATAGATGCTTGCAGGGAGGAAACAACTGCACGCATCCCGTAAGGAACTACGGCATCCACTCGATCAGTATGCATAATCGATAAAGGAAGGATTATAGGTCTGGAGCTTTATTAGTATCACGTGTTAGAATCAGCGAACTTAAACTTCAAATAATTGATCATGTTTAAAAACTAGTGGTAGAATGAGACACAATTGGATGTCTTCTTAACTATTAAAATTTCTTCTTTCTTTCTTTCTTTATTTATTTTTCAAATTTATGTTTGTAATTTTTGGCATCTTATAATCTTTTGGTTTGTAACGGACAATTTGAGCAACTCTTTCAACGTCAATTTGTACATTTATCATTTGTATTCTTATTCCTCATGTAATAGCTCTACACTACTGGATGTCAAGTCTTACTGCCACATATTGTTCAAAGATTGACCATCGTGGAGACTGATGATCTTAATAGTGTATGATTAGTAGCGCAGTCCGTCTTATCTTTGGAAGTTTTGGTCATTCTCATTTTTGTCCTAATTAAGTTCTGTTGTCTCATTGTTAAGTCACTTGATCAATATGTTCAAACATTTGGTGGCTTTCATTCTAAATGTTCATGCATTATCATATATCTGTAGTCAAGCACGTGTCTAGTTTGTATAAACATTTAGTGATTCTCATTCTAAATATTCATGTATTGTCATATTTTTAAATTCATTGTTTAGATTAAGGATTAAAATATTAATGTGGGCCGTTGAGGTTTGATTTTATGAATAATATCGATAACAACGTTAATATCGAAGATATTTCATAAAATTACTGAAGGTTATCTTAAAACTCAAAATTTTTAAGAGAAACTCTAAGAAATGCTAAAACAAGTGATATTGTATTATTTATACTAATTTTTATTTAAAACTATTTATATTTGTAATATATAAGACAATAAAACATACATATTTATTAGAAAAATTTTTGAATTTCATTTCATAAAATAATTTTAAAATCAGAATACATTTTACACTATTATATTCATTTTACACTATTTTATTTAATACATTCGATGTTAATACCTTATAAATTGTAATTAGTTCAAAATTATATTGAAAAAAATAAAAATCAATGTGGAGAGAACACTATGATTTATTTATATTTTTTACTACCATTATTTATTTATTTTTAATTAAAAAAATGACTTTGAAAATAATCGATATTTCTGTTGATATTTCAAAAAATCAATGATATTATTGCGAAAATATCTATAAATATCTCAATATTAGCTCATTTTTTTTTAGCATTTTACTAATATTGACATATCCTCAATATTGTCGACATTTAACGGATATTTCACGGATAGATGGAAACATATATATTTTCATCTAATATTGATGTCGACACTTCAAAATATAGATATTATCGCGACGATGTCGACAAATATCATGATATTTTAATCCATAGTTTAGATATTCATCCTTTTAGCTTAGCAATTAGTAAAACTATCATTTTTAGTTATTTCTCCTAAAGCATTGGAGGTTCTGTTATTCTCTCTCACATATAAATAGGAAACCTTCTTTCTAAATGACTACGCCTTTTACACATATTGCATATTCCAAAGAATGACTACGGCTTTCATGAGCAAGAATTCTCAGAGTATAGGCTCTCATTACTCTAAATTCTCTTCATCTGTGTTTTTGCAACATGATCACGACAGAAGGGAGTTCAATGATGACTTAAGTACAAGAGAGTTTCGAAACTACTTAATGTTAAAGGGATTTCACCTGTGGGAGCTCGTGGATTGAGAAACCATCCTTCAAAGACTTGAAGTACCAATAGGTGGTAACTAGAAGGAGGAGGGGGGGTTCTAAAACACATTGTTTAAGAACTCGTTTGTATTTATTGTCACAATCTGTACCCAGAGTTTGTTTGTGGCAGAATGAGAATTCTACAAATTAGAAATCCTAAAAATATTACTTTTAAAAAAATATTGGATAAAACTCAAAGTGCCAATAGTTCCTTTAAAAATGAATTACACATCATTCACCTACAAGAGTCTACGTAGTTCAAAACTATTATATTCAATTTGGAATTCCCAAAAGTCACTAAAATCATATAAGAAAATTTTAGGTTCAACCAAATTGTCAATAGTCAAATAATTTCTCACTCAAAAGATCACAAAGTCACTTCTTGTGATACTAGAGAAAAGATGAGACCGAACTAAAACTCGATCCAACGCTGCAAAGCCAATTCTTCAATCAATGAAAAATTTACCAGTCCATAAATTTCGCTTTGAAAAAATGAATAAACATAGGTAAACAACCTACGAAGTAGACAAACCAATAAATCACAAGCAAACAATTTTCAAGAAAATACAACCACAATATGGCAATACAAACAAAGCCAACCACAATGTAAGAAACTCATATAAGGTCAATTCATTAAAAAAAATATACACTTGCTATCTTGGCATCCATGAGGTTCATATAGCTCAAATACATGTGGATGAGCTTGATTTGTGGACGATGGTTTGGGTTTATACATTTTGTAAAAATACTTTGAACAAGTAATGTCATCCAATTGCTTTTATTTTAAAATTTTGGAAAATTCAAATTCAGCCACTTTTTCATAGAACTAAAGATATGAATTATGAAAAAAATAATACTTCATAATTTGACTGTATATAGTAATATAGTTAAACTAGGGACTATTAGGAGTTATTTAAGGTAACTAGTTTGATTATTTTAAGTAATTTGACCAATTACCTCAAGTACATTATCAACTAGTGAAAAGTGACATCTTTATACATATTTTTAAAAGTGATACATTCTAAATAGTTTTTGAATTTTCCAAAAAATTTCAAAAATTCAAGATTTTTCAATTTTTTTAGAACATTGTAAAATCAAATTTCCTTAAGATTAACTTCTTCAAGTCAATATGTGCAAAAGCCAATTGGGATTGAAGACATATTTAATGCTTAAGAATATGGGCCATCGATAGGCTTAATGGGCTGGGCACAATTCAAGTAAGTTCGGCTCGGTAGAAGCACACGCGTGGACTCTTTTACGAGGAAGTTTGATTTTTTATGACAATTTTTCAAAAAACAAATTGAAAAATCCGAGATTTGGAGATTGTTTGGAAAATCCTGCATTTAATTAGACAACTACCACTTTTAAAAGTATTAAAAAAATACTATTTTTTATTAATTGATGAGATACTTGACTTAATTGGAGGTAACTTAACCAATTATCTCAAATAATTAGATTGATTATCACAGGTAACCTAATTTGTTACGTTGAATGATTGAAAAATACTAATTTCGGAAAAAATATTATTTCTAAATATTTATTAGAAGTATTGTTTTTTAAAAATATTTTAAAAGTGATAATTTTCTACCTCAATCTGGAATTTTTCAAAAAATTGTCTTGTATAGGATTTTTCAATTTTTGGTACTCGAGACTTAGAATTTTGTAAGAATTCTTTCTTTTATTAAGGAAATTTGATTTTTTATGGTCAGTTTTCAAAAAAAAAAATGAAAAATCTCGGAATTTAAAATTGATTTGAAACATTTCGGATTTAGTTATAAAAATATATCTTTTAAAAGTATTTAGAAAAAATACTATTTTTTATTAATTGATGAAATACTTAAAGTAATTAGTCGATTTACATAAGGTAACTTGATCAATTACTTCAAGTAACTAGATTAGTTATCCTAAGTAACCTAACTAATTACTTTGAGTATTATTGAAAAATACTAATTTTGAAAAATTTATATAAATATTTTTTAAAAGTGTTATTTTCTAATAAAACTTTAAAAGTGATATTTTTATAATCATTCGGGATTTAAAAAAAAAAAAAAACTCTCTGTGTCCGGAATTTTCAATTTTTGGTACTTGGGTCTGAAATTTTGTAAGAAGGCCAATTTATTTGCAAACCATAGGCTAGAATTTAAAACAATGGGCTTATGTTATTAACTCATATGGACTTGATGTCCGGCACTTTGAAGTACTCTTCCGATTGGACCTCCTTATCATCTTCTTTTATCTATGTCAAAAAATACCATCTTTAAACTGTTTTTCTTATCAGCAAAATAAAATTCTAAGAAAAAGGACAATTAAACACAAATTAAGATGGGAAAAGTATACAAAAAATTGAATAAGATATAAACACATCATCTAAGATTAAGGTGATATAGCAGTAGTGCTAGATTAGTAAAAAATAGAATATTGAATTAGGACAATCAACCCCAAATTAATATTTGCATTTCTTATATTTCTATGATAAATTAATGTGAGGGTTTCCATATAATTCGAGAGGGTAATAGTGTAGCTGAGAAATTAGCTTCTATTACTGTGTATTCTTTGTAGAATTATTGGTGGCACTTTAGCCCTGATTTTAGGTCAAGAATTATTCAGAGAGAATTTTATTCACTTCCTTACTACCATTTTTATTGATGTACTCTTTTTTATGGCTAGGTTTTTTCTTATTGGATTTTTCCAAGTTAGGTTTTAATGAGGCACAACTTGGTAGCCCTTCCTGGAGGTTATTATTTCTTTCCCTTTTTGAGTGGATCTTATTTGTAACTATTTCTATATTTTTTTTTTCCCCTCTCTCTCCCTGAATAATATTTTTCAGGCTTTGAGTTGATAAGCACAAAATAAGGAGTCTCTTAGGTGTTAACCTAATTGAAATGATTGAGTTTCGGATATTTCTTCCTTTTGCTAGACTTTATTTACTTAAAAGGAATATATGCCTAACATGCCTTTAATTAGCTGTTTCAAAATTATATGTTTCCCCTGTAGTTTTAATTTTTTTTTTATAATATGCTCCACATTCTCCCACTCAATTTTTATGTATTTTTCTCTATATGCATTAGATTTTATTTTCTATATGTACCTCGCAAAAGCAATCTCTAATGCAAATTCTATTATTAATGTTATATTTGACACAAAAAAATAGCAAAATGGTAATTTGACATTAAATTTGAATTTTTATTCTAACGTACAATGCCATTTTTTATTTTACTTGTTAATAATTAATAAGTTAAACCTCTAATTAATTGACTATATAAAAGTGTACTGATTTAACATTGAAAAGTGTATTTGTAATTGATTGAGAAGTGGAAAGTGTAGTTTTAATATTATATATATATATATATATATATATTTATAACATTATATTATACTACTTAATTCTATTTTGAGACGAATTATAATATATGCTATATTTATTTGGAGATCTTTGCAAAATACATCTTTAGCATATTGTATTTTAGAGAATACATCCCTCTTAATAATTTTTTGATGAGTATATATTTTTAAGTTTTAAATTATTTCAAATACAAATACCCTTATTACTTATCTTATCAAGGGTCCATATTTCGTCTAGACTGGAGAGGTTAAGTTTCTAGATATATTATCTAGCACGGCTCGTTACCTTATCTAGTCATATCTAGTGTTAAACACTCAAATGTACTTTTTTTTTTCTGTCAATTTTTTAGACACCTTGTCTAACTCTCGACACCCCTGTCTAACACAGCTCGACATATTGTCTAGCATAGTTCGACATTCTATCTATCTTTATCTTATGTTGAACACTTAAATGTACTTTTTTATTTTTCCTATCAAGTTTCTAGACATCTTTTCTAGTTTTCGACACCCCTGTTTGGCGCCTTCGACTTATTGGCATATAAGTCTTTTTATACTCTTTTTCTAAAAGGGGTGTATTTCCTCTAAAAACTATTGATAGAAGTGTATATTCTAATACTCATTATTATAGGGGTGTATTTTACCTAATTTCACTATTTTTTAAAAACAAAAAATAATATTACATTCAAGGAGGAATTTTGAACCATGTATGCTGTTGAGAAATCAAAGTTTTAATCTTACTCATTCTTCTTTTGAAGATAACAAACATTTGATTTAATACTAATGAATTAACTTGAGTGTATAGTGAAATAGTGTTAAAGTTCTAGCTCAAGTTAATTAAGAAATCAAGCTTAAAGATAGATGCATATAGACATATTATAATCAAACTTGAACATGAATAATCAAGATATAAGACCGTATTTAGATAGGGTATATTTCATATGTAGTCTTATATTTGATTTAGTTCATTGCACATAGATTCTCTTTATATTGGCTCATACTTTCAAAAGAATTTTTAAATACTTTCAAAAAAATTTTCAAACTATCTTTATATTAAAATGGTTATTTTATTTTAAAAGTTTGAAAATAAATATCATTTTTATTCTAACTAAAATATCCTCAAAAAGTTTCTTTTTTTATGTTAAAAATATTTAGAAAAAGAAAATTTTAAAAACGACCAAAGTTTGGACTAAAGAAACCATATACTAGTTTCTAAGTTATTTTGATCGACCAAAACAGTGACCAAAAATGACCGTTGGAGATGAACTGGAGTGTCAGATTCCAAAAGCTGGTTTTTTGGACAACCAAAATTATTTCTGGTTGATCAAAATTTTGACAGTATTTTTCCAACGGTAAAAACTAGTTAGTTTTTGAAGATGCCTTTATATAGAACCATATTTAAAGACTTAGAATAAAAGAATACAAACCTATATTGATATCCAATCAATTTCAAATGCAAAAACTGTTCTTTACTCAGCTTTAATTTTCAAATCTATTTGAATCATTCCTAAAGTATTGTTCTTAAATCACCTAAACTTATCTTGTATTATTTCTTTGAGAGGTGATCCTTTGAGTGAGTATTTACTTGTATTTTCATAAAATCATTATTGAGAGGTGAGGTTAGCACTAGAGTCATAAATAACCCAGTATAGGTGAGGTTAACACCGAATTCTAAATAATCCATAGTTAGGAGTAATAGAATCAGATTTAAGACTATTATAAAGGCGCGAGTGTTACTAAAAAGAAATCATTCCGTTTATACAAGGGTCGGTCAAACCCATAATCTTGATCTGATAGTAGAAAGCTCTAAGCAAGTTGCAGAAGGCCGAGGACGTAGGCAAACTGTTGTATTTGTCGAACCTCGTAAAAATAATATTTGCAATCTTTCTATCCCTATCTATTTATTTACTTTGAAATTGTATTTATTTGCTATTTTTACTTGCTCAATTCATTATTCACATATTCTAGTTGTTTAATTTAAAATAATTTGTAAAAGTTTTTAAAACTCAATTCACCCCCTCTTCAATTAGCTATTCTTAGGATAACATATGCTAGATTATAACATTAAGAAAATGGAATGCCCGCTCCTTTGCTCCCCACCACACCCGACCCCCCTTTCCTTTCTCAAAACTCTAGTCTTCAATATTACACCCAACCTTCCCCCCCCCCCCCCCTCTCTCTTTTTTCTTTCTCAAAACCCTAGTATTCAATAGTGGGTTTGCTTATCTTTCCAAACATTTGTTGACTTCGATAAATAAAAATTAGCAAATGAGTTCTGTTGATTTATCTTCATCATTCAAATGTATCTAAAATTTATTAGAAATATATAAAGTTTAAAGAAAATAATTTGTGATAATTACCCCGTAAACTTTGCTTCTTTATTTTATTTCATTTTAATAAATAAAAGCAAAAATTGAACCTAGATATCAAGAAGAATTAGGGAAATCAGAAATTTCATAACAACATTAACACATAATTAGTGAACTCATCCTTTGCTCAATCAATGCCAAGAAAAGCTAAATATCATTGAAAAGGAGAGAAACACAAATCTACAGAAACAATCCCAAAGAAAAATTCCAAAATATAAATTTGAATTAATATAGCACTAAATCTAGAATATGTCTCATTAAAACCTAATTAAATAGAAACTGATTTTAATTTGGCTTCTCTCTAGAATTTTCCCTACCTTAAGCTAGCCAAAATTCCTCCACCAGCATACAACAGTAGCTCGTCTCCATTAACAGATACCTCTTCTAACGGGGAGGAGGGTCTTCCTTTTCTTTGGTATGAGTTTTTTTACGGTTTAGTTTCCTGCTTTTAGTAGTATTATTAAACAATCCTCCTATGTGGAGATGTAGTTTTCCTCTTAGATCTAGATCTATAGAGGTTTTGATACCCTCAAATCTAGATATATGGTAGTTTATAGTGTTTGTTTATATTTTTGTTATTTTAATCCACCTAAATCTAGATCTATAGTAGTTTCTTATTAGATCTGTTTAGATCTAGATAATAAGTAAGTTAGTATTTGTCCCTCTGTAGATCTTTGATGAGGAGTAAGAGACACCAACAATAAATACTGAAGGAAGGATCATAACGAACCAACTGTTAAGACGTAGAACTCTATCAAAATACACACTAATGATGATCTGTATAGATCTCCTCATGGGTCGATTTCGCAAAAATCCCAATGTGCAATTGTCCTCTAAATACTTTTATCAGTTTTTTATGATTATCTATTTTGTAATAAAAAATTTCTTTATAGATATTATACTATCCTCTTGTTATTAATGAAAATATTTTCCTTAAAAAAAAAACGGCTTTAATTTGATTTACACATATTAGATGTTATATATGGAGTTTTGGTGCTTCGTTTAATTGCATATAATCCGTTAATCGATAATTAATTAATAAATTGCTAATCAATTTGTAGAAAAAAATTCGTTCTTTTTACGTAATTGTTTTTTTAAGCATTTTGTTTCATACCCCGCAGGGTATTGTTGTAATTTACGAATTACTAGTAGGCGGGTCGTTTTTGCAGCCCACAATTGCAGCATAATTTCGCATAGAATCAAATTTAGAACAAAATTAAGTTATACACATTGAAAAATGGAATCTGCTGCAGTGCTTTAAAGTAATGGTAAAACAAAACAAGAGGATTGTATATAAATAATAATGCTCCACCTTTATGCATGAATTCTAAAGATAAGGTTTGCATGTAAAGTAAATAATTGATCCCCACCTCGTAAAAGCCATCGCTTTTTAGCTTTTTATTTTTTTTTATTTCTTTTTTATTTTTTTTCGAATTGTAGTCCTTTCTTAGTGCAAATTAAACACACATCAAAGGCCGTAAAGGAAAAAAAGATACCAGCAGAGACAACAAAGTCAAGTTTTCACATGGTAATCACTCCAAATTAGCGATTCTACCATTTTTTTTATTTAATAAATAGAGAGAGAATGCGTAGAAAAGTGATTCCAATCGATGCTTTTTTCAGTGATGCAGCAACTCTTAATATAACCTCACCAGTCACCAGTAGCTTTAGCCCCCAGAAAAGTTATATTTATTTATTTATTTTTCAATACTGTAAAAATAGAGAGAATACACAACATGCATGGAACTATGTATTTGGCTTGGCATGCGTGAATTTAAAGAAGCTATTTGACTCAGATAAACCAGAAAGTCTATCTTAGGAGTGAATATCGAATAGTAATAAATATTTTCTTTTAATTTATAATAAATGAAAATAATTAATTAAATTTCACTTTTTTAAGGGAAAAAAGGAGCTATCATTCTTTCCTCGAAATTAAATACTGCTCCTATATATATATAATAATATTTTACCGCTTTCTCTTCCCTTTACTTTCTCCTGTTTTATGTAGCAGAAAGTACGTATATGCCATATGGGCATGCAAAATTCTAAGCTATTGAGTCAGTCATGTTCTTTGCTATGCCAGTTGGGTCTTCCCTAGCTGAACTCTAAGTATGAAATCTCGTGCCTAAAATTTGGCTGATCCAAGAAGCTTTTTGATTTACCAAAATAGTTTCCCTGCAAAAGTTGCACATTATTTCAATTTTTTTTAAAACATATTTTTATTTCTCAATGAACAGCACTAAAAAGTTAAGAGTTTTAGACGTGTCAGTTTCTTTCTTTTTTTTTTTTTTTGTGCCTTTGAATTGAGTTTTTGATGGCCCCATGGCGATTGTGGAGCTGGGAGAGTGTTGATAGAAGTCCAAGAGTTCTTTTATTTATTGGATGTGTAAGCTATGGCCTTCATGCAGCCCTANACTTACAAAGAAAAAGACAGTCTGAGAGCAGAAGAAAAAAGAAGAAAACACGAAAAAGAGATAAGTTTATGAACTGATATATTTTTCTCCTTGCTACCAAAAACGCAAAGAAAAACCACTGACTTAAGCATCGGAGAGTCTTTGCAGGTAGCCACCCCCGCCTCTCCGATCCTGCTTGGAGTTCAGAGATTTGTGAATTAGCAAGGGCACGTGAACAGTTGGAGAATCCAGCATCAGCAGTTCAAGACACGTGGACGACTGGTGTGAAACCGCTCCAACAGTTTGGCGCCGTCTGTGGGAAGCGGTTGAGCGTGGAAAAGAGAGCGAGGGGCTCGCAAACGAGCTCTCCCCCGAATACAAAAGCCATAACAACGTCTGATGGCACCTTCAAGAATGACGACCAGGAGTTCCCGTCCTGATGCCGAGGGGAGCTCCCGAGAGGAACGACCGGACCTGGGACAAAAGCTGGATCAGGTACTCGCCGCCCTGGCAGAAACAAACAGAAAGGCGGAGAGGGCCCATGAGGCCGTCCTGGGCTTGA
>JXTB01001128.1:0-15546 GCA_002914805.1 Parasponia andersonii
GTAGATATTTTTTCTTTCTCTCTCATTTTTTACAATAAAAAAATGTGCATGCTAAATTTTCATTGGCTAAATTAATATTTATGCATATATATATATATATATTACACAACCTAATAATAAAACTTGGATATTTTACAATATTGTCTAAATTGGGATGAGAAATGACATTTCTTTTTTCACCGGTTGACGATGTCTTGTAGAAAATATAAAATTTTTACTTTGAGAAAGCCCATTTTATTTTCTTCTTTGTCCGTATTCTATATATCTTGATTTGAAGGATGAATATTGTACTCACATACGTAATTAATATAGAAAAGGAGGAAGATGGGAGAAATTACGAACTAAAGAGTATTCTGAACCGTATGTATTAGAATAAACTTAATTTGGTGCCTAATTCTGAATCCAAGGCCTTTAGATCGAAGGTTTATCATATGGAGACGGGAGATGAAGGAGAGGGAAGAAAATAATTAATGGAAAATCTTTCAAGAAAGGAAAATTTGGCAAATTATATGCGTATATAATTTGCCAAATTTTTTTTTGTTTCTGAGGTGTTTTTTTTTGTAATTTGATTGAAAAAAAAATTAATTATAATTAGAGAAAATGACATGAAAAATTAAGACAATATTCCATGTGTTAAAAAATTATGACATCTTTGATAGCCGATAAACAAATATAGGTGGTTTCAATGATCATCGTCACGTGTTAAATAACTAGGATTTCTAACACAAGTGATACCAACTATACCAGTTATCTCCGAAGCTCAAAATGAAGTGCTTACTGAAATACCCTCAAATGCTCAAATTGTTGCCACACTTTCTGATATCAACCCAGATAAAGCCCCTGGTCCAGATGGTCTATTTGGCCTTTTCTACAAAGCATATTGGGATACCATAAAAGCTGATGTGATTCAAATGGTCCATGAATTCTTCATAACAGGTACTCTCCAACCCCAACTCAATGAAACAAATATTGTCTTAATTCCAAAAATAGCCTCTCCTACTAAGCTCAATGACTATCGGCCTATTACTTTGTACAACATCTCCTATAAATTTTCTCTAAACTCTTGGCCAATCGTCTGAAACCTCTTCTCCCAGACTTGATCTCTCCCTGCCAATCTGCTTTCATAAAAGGAAGAATTATCTCAGAGAATTCCTTGACTACTCAGGATGTCTTGCATACTCTTAGGAGGGAAAAAGGGTGTTGTTGGTATGATGTTACTCAAAATTAATATAGAAAAAGCATATGATCTTATGGATTGGAACTTCATTCGTATAATCCTTCGAAACTTTGGCTTTTCTAAAATTTGGGCCAATTGGGTTATGCAATGTGTGTCCTCACCTACCATGAAAGTCCATTTGAATGGCAGTCCATGTGGTTTGATGACTCCGTAGAGAGGATTGAGACAAGGAAATCCTATATCACCACACCTTTTTATTCTTTGCTAGGAGGTGCTGAATTGTATTCTGAACAAAGCTGATGCAATGGAAGAGATCAAAGGAATCAAGCTGTCTCGTAATGACCCTACCTTCAATTATATGTTGTTTGCTGATGATTTACCTCTTTTCAGCCGAGCTAACAAGAGGGGAGCAGTTGCCCTTTTGGAGTGTATTAATCTCTATTCTGATTGGTTTGTTTAGAAGTGTAAAATCCTAAATTTTGTAAGGGTAATTAAGTAATTTTAATTCAAAATTTTTTTGGTAATTTTATATTTTCAGATTAATTAAATAAAAATCTGAAAATATTGCAAATAAATTATTGGTGTTGAACCTAGACAAAATAAAGTCTAGGTACATTTGGAGCAAAAGTGAAAAAGAAATTATCAATTGGGGACAAAAATATAATTAAAAATGGACTAAGCTAAAAGAACTTTTTTAAATTTGTAACCAAAGAGAAATTTCAGAAACTTTTTTTCGGTCCAGTCAGGTAGTGACACGTGTCCCACTGCCAACAGTTTCTGAAAATTGCATAAAAACTCTCTTCTTTCTTCTTCTTCTTCACGAAGGTCCTTGAACAAACTTTTTGTTACTGTTCATCGCCGCGCCACCAGCCATCGTCGTGCCTTATGCGCCTGCCCGGCTTGACTAGAAGCCACCGACGAACCAGCATCTGGTGTTACAATTGTGAACCGCCGCTCCTCGCCAGAGAAAAGACCGCTCGAAGTCAACGCTACTCGAACGGTTTTTGGCTCGTCGTTTCTTCATCTGATGTCCGATCAACTTGTTGCTGCCACCGTTGTACTTGTCTCGATGTCACCTTTCATTTCCAATCACTCTCGGCCTCTAACTCGGCTCCAGCAAGAAGTTGGTTACTGTAGCATTTTTATAATATCAAATTTTCGTAGTATTTTTCTAATTATTTCGGAATTGAGTTATCTTGCCCGAGAAAATTATATCACGTGAAAGATGAAATTGAAACATAAAATCTTATAATTTGGAAGTCTTGAAAGAGTAATCGAAAGGTCGTTAATTATCGATATGAAAAAGTGGCATTTTTCTAATTATTTTCAAAATGTGGTATTTTTATAATTTTTGGATTTTTGAGCCCATTTAATGTTCGGGACCTCAAAACTGAGTTCTGACTTCAAATTTGGACTCAGTGAGGTCGGGACATGAATTTTAATTTAAAATATCATTATTTTCTAAAATGGCACGAAAATCAAGAAAATAGCTCGTGAATTGCACCATTTTGCGTGCCACAGGCCGGTTCTGCACCGGAAGCCATTTTCGACAAACTTTATATCTAACCTAATATTTTTGGGTGTTCTGAATTCAGCGGTGACCGTTTCTCATTCTGAGACTTCGTTTGGAAATTCACTTTTTCAAGTGAACGTATTGGAATTCGGAAACGACCGTCCGAATAACCAGCTGATCGACAGAGGACTTTTCTAGCGTCGTCGACTCAGCATAATTACTATTTCGAGGTAGGGGATTCAATTTCCTTGCTTTCTATAATTTTTCATTAAAATTGGAATTTATTCTAAAAATAAAATTTCGTGATTTTATTAAATTAAATTATTTGAATAATTATTTTAATAAACTGTGAATTTGTGAAACATTATGAACTAATCTGAATATTTTATGTATGATTTTATACTAGTTTTAATCTTGGGATTTGGCTAAATCTTAGGAACAGTATTTTTTGGATTTTTAAGTACAAAATGAATTTTTATTTAAAAATCAGAGCACGTCTAGAATGTTAAGCTATTGTATGGTTATTTGAGACTCCACATATTGCACATTTCATATGATCATGCATGAGAGTCATCTTAGATATCACGGTATTGTAATAGGCAGACTAGTACACCTGCCTTCAATGAGAGCCCGCAAACCCACGCGGGGTTTGTTTTCTAACTATCTTCACTCGGTAAGTGTAAGTATTTGATGCCCCTCCAGCTCGGTAGGATTAGATACACGGGTATCCCTCTAGTTTTCAGAGATAGATGTCAGGCAGAGAGCACTCAATACATGTAGTATGAGTTGCTCTAATCGTGATGAGATGGTGAGAGCTCATGTGAGGTGTTGATTTATATGATGTGCCTATTTTATTATGATTTTCTGTGTTTTGACCTGCATATCTAGTTTTGGTTTTAGCATGGTTTTCTATATATGTTTTGAAAGCTTAATATTTATAAAAATTCTTTTTAGTATTACTAACCATGCAGTTGTTTTGAGAATTATAGAAAAACTTTCCTAAAAAGAGAAATTGGATAACCTAGTGGGCATTTTATGCTCACCCTCCCTACTTTCTCCACAGATAGTGTCCAGTATGACATTGATAACCAAAAGCAGATTAAGGAATTATCTTTTACTCGTAGTTCGTGACTTAGCAATGCTAGGGGTGCGGATTTAAGATTTACGTTTAAGTCTTATTAAATAAATGAATTATACTACTTGATTATGTCTGTAAAATATATATGCCACACTAGTTTTATATTGAGGTATGAATGATGATGCTCAATTAATTATTTGAATTTAGTTCTTCTAAATTATTCAGTCTATGTTTATTGGTGAATATAAATTGTGGGGTAGGCTCACTGGTTGGAATTCCAAATGTTTTTATTTATCGCGCTGTTTAAAAAAATTCAAAACTCTTAAAACTTTTTCTTTATAAATTAAGGAATTTCCAATTCTAGCAAAATTCTCTTTCTATCATTGTCCTGGAGTTTGGGTCGTAACAGAAATTGTGGTATCAGAGCTGGAGATTTAAATACCCCAGACATAACACCATTAAACTAAATTGAAATTTTTTTTCTGACAATATGCATCATTACCTCACTAATAGCTTGGTATATTATTTTAGACTTTCAAAATGCCTCCTAGGAGAGCTCTGAGGTGCAAACCTAGTACCGAGTCCCCCTCTAGTTCCACAAGACTTCAACCAATTTTTCGAAGCAATACATCATGCTTTCTCTGGGATGCAAGGTCCTAACTATTAGCCTCAACCTCAACCACAGCAAGAGCATCAACCTGATCAAGCTGACCATCTTCAAAAGTTTATACGCCTTCAGCCTAAACAGTTTGATAGAACCCCAGACCCACTAGTTGCCAACGTATGGTTGCGTAAGATGACACGACACTTTTGGACCCTTGGTACTCCTAGAGAGTTCTGGGACAAATTTGCTATATCTCGCTTGATGGGGAATGTTATTCATTGGTAGGAGACTATTGAGGTTATGCAGAATGTAGAAGGCATAATGTGGGAAGAATTTGAAAGACTCTTCAAAGCACATTATGTAAATGATGATCAACAAGCTAAAGTGGTTGGTCATTTTGAGAGACTGACTCAGAGGAAAAAAAATAGTAAACTAATATGTTATAGAGTTCACCAAAATTGGCAAGACTTGCCCTTAGCCTAACGGTGAGTGACACTTACCGAATTGCAAAGTTCAAGAATGATCTTAATCGAAACATCTACAATTCACTCGTTTACCACTCTCTCTGAAATAGTGTTAGCTGCCCAACAAGCTAATGCCATAGAAAATGGGCAGAGTGTAAAACAGAATAAAAGTAATGATAGAAAAGTGAACAAGAGGAACCAAGGACAATGGTCTGCCCAAGATTCACCAAACAGTGAAAGCTTTACGAGTAGTGGTTCATCATGTAAAAGGAGGTTCAGTCCCTATACATGTTATCATTGTGGTAAGTAGAGCTATAAGAGGAACGAGTGCCTAAAACGTCTGCAGAAATATCCTCTTTCCTAGGAAGGACCATTTTGAAGCTATTCTTGTTCAACACCTCACCAGAACACTCAAGCTAGGTCTCATCTATCACAGGATATTTCCCAAGTTTTTCATCTCTACCACCTTACCAGCACCAGTACCGCCCCCAGGGTTATACTCAGAATTTCCAAACTTCTCGGGCTTTAGCGAGTCAAAGAGGGAATGGATATGGTAGCAGAGGCCCCGGATAGGAGGAGGCAATAAAGGAAAAGGAAAAGTCACTAGCCAAGCTTATGCAATTTTTGGAACCGATGGTTCTTATTTCACACTCTTGAGCACGTTTTTTGTTTGACACTGGTGCATCTTATTCATTTATATCCTTGTTGTTTGTTCAACTTTTGAGGTTAGAATTTTTTGAGTTGGATTATGTCTTGACTTTGGAAACACCAATAGGTGGAGTAGCTGATGTGTCTAGTATGTGTAAATCTTGTTGTGTGGTGATTGATGGTAAAGAACTACTTGCTAATTTAATTGTGTTACCAATAAAACAATATGATGTAATACTCGGTATGGATTGGTTATCCAAGTATCGAGCTATTGTCGATTATTATGATAAACGAGTGACACTTTTTCTAAATGATGGATAACCCATAATATGTCAAGCTCGAATGAATTCATTAAAATCAAGTTCTGTTCTGAAAGCCTGTTTAGGTGGTAGGAAGAAACTTGAGTGTTATGGAAACTTGTTTGCCATTGATGGCAAAATGAGAACTGATGATCAAGACCTATGGATACCGGTGGTGAGCGAATATTCAGAGGTATTTCGAGATGATTTACCAGGGCAACCATCAGATAGGGAGATCGAGGTCTATAATGACTTTGTTCCTAGGGCTCAGCTAGTTTCTATTCCAGCCTACCGCATAGCTCCGGCAGAGATGAACAAATTAAGAGGATAGTTGGATGATTTGATATCCAAGGGTTTTATTCAGAGTAGTACTTCCCCTTGGAATGCCCATATTTTGTTCGCCAAAAAAGCTGACGGTACTTTAATGCTTTGTGTGGACTACAAGAAGTTAAACCAATTGACAATAAAGAACAAGTATCCTATGCTAAGAATTAACAAACTGTTTGATCAACTTAGTGGTCAAGATTCTTCTCCAAGATTGACTTGAGGTTTTGGCACTAGTTGAAGATAAGAGAGGATGATATACTGAAAACAGCATTCAGAACTCGTTACACTCACTTTAAGTTTCTAGTAATGCCTTTTGGTTTGACGAATGCACTTGTAGCATTTCTGAACCTCATGAACTGGATTTTCAGGCCGTACTTAGATCGTTTTATGGTTGTTTTATTGATGATATCCTGGTGTATTTCAAGACCCAGGAAGATCACGCTGAACATTTGAGGATAGTGCTTGAAGTTTGAGAAGTCAACGGTTATATGCCAAGCGATCGAAATGTGAAATCTGATGTCAAAAGTTAAATTTTTTGGGCATGTAATGTGAAAAACCAAAGAATATGATAGAGATACGAAGTTTCCTCAGTTTGCCAGGCTATTACCATTATTTTATTCAGAATTTCTCAAGGGTTGCATTACCATTGATGAGGTTAAACAAGAAAGATGTCCAGTTTATTTGGGATAGTGATTGTGAAGAAGCTTTCAGGAAACTAAAGCACAGTTTAACAACTGCACCTGTTCTTACTGTACTTGAGAGCAGTGAACCTTACATGGTGTATACCAATACTTCGAAAATAGGATTGGAATGTGTTAAGATATAAAATGGTCGAGTTGTTGCGTATGCTTCTCGTTAACTAAAGCCACATGAGAGAAACTATCTTATCCATGACTTGGAATTTACAGCAGTAATTTTCACACTCAAAATTTGGAGGTGTTATCTATATAGTGTGAAATTCAAAATATTCTCTGACCATAAGAGTTTGAAATACCTTTTCATCCAACGGGATCTGAATTTAAGGCAACGGAGATGGGTTGAATATATGGAAGACTATGACTTCGAACAACAGTACCATCCTGGTAAGGCTAATATTGTAGCTGATGCTTTGAGTAGAAAACTTTATGGTATATAGGTTGCACTTATTTTTCAAGATTAGAAGAACTCAGTGGTAATTGGTGAATATAACTTGTAGTACCTTGAGTTCGGCAACGCTGCTTATCTAAGTAATGTTGTTGCTCTTCCTACACTTCTCCAGACTATGCAGTAAAATCAATAGCAAGACCAAGAGTTGAGAACAATCTAGAATCAACTCAAAAAGGGTGAACAATTGGAAAGTTGGAGTATAAATAGAGAAGGATTTGTACTTTTCAGAGGAAAACTAGCAGTAGCCAATGATCCTTATCTTAAAGAGACCATTCTCAATGAAGCTCATAAGTCTAAATTTGCTATACATCCTGATAGTACAAAGATGTATCATGATCTGAAAAAACAATATTGGTGGAAATGTATGACATGTGACATAGCTAATTTTGTGACTAAGTGCATAACATGTCAGCAAATTAAAGCTAAACACCAGAGACTAGTTGGACTGCTACAGCCTTTACCTATACCAGAGTGGAAATAGGATAAGATCACAATGGATTTTATGATGGGTTTGCCAACGCAGTTAAGGTGATCATTGATCATATGACGATAACTACTCATTTCATACCGATCAGGTCTGATTTTTCACTCAACAAGCTTAGCCATCTCTACATTGAGAATATTGTTCGATTGCATGGAGTGCCATCAAGCATAGTACCTGACAGAGACCCAAGATTTACATCCAAGTTTTGGAGAGTTTTGCAAAGAGCTTTGGGGACAGAACTAAATCTTAGTACTACTCACCATCCTTAGACAGATGGCCAATCTGAAAGGACTATTCAGACTCTAGAAGACATGCTTCGCTTTTGTATACTGGATTTTGTTGGAAACTGGGACGATCACCTGTCACTAGTGGAGTTTACTTACAATAATAGCTACCAAACCAGTCTTGGCATAGCTCCATCTAAGGTATTATATGGGAGACCAAGTATATCACCCTTGTGTTTGGCCGATGCAGAGGAGCTTGTTACTCTTGGGCCAGAATTGATACAAGAGATTACTGATAAAATTAACAAGATTCGGGAAAGACTTAAAGATATGCAAAGTCGTTAGAAAACCTATACGAGCCTAAAAAGACGTGAAGTAGAGTTCAAAGTTGGTGATCAAGTATTCTTCAAAGTGACGCCAAGGCGTGGGATCACTAGATTTGGGCTTAAAACAAATTGGCTCCAAGATATATTAGACCATTTAAAATTACTGTTAGAATTGGACCCATAGCATATCGCTTAGATTTGCCGCCATAATTAGGCCGAGTGCACAATATTTTTCATGTCTCGATTCTCAAGAAGTATGTGTCTGACCCGTTGCATGCTATTCAGCTTATGGAAGTGCCATTACAAGAAGGTATAACATATGAGAAACAACCAGTCCGAATACTGGGGAGAGAGCTCAAAGTATTTCGAAATAGAGAGATACCACTTGTCAAGATTCTTTGGCAATACTATAAGGAAGACGAAGCCACTTGGGAACAAGAAACAGAAATGAATGAAATATATCCTCATTTGTTTAACTTTTAACTTGAAGTTGTACTTTAACCCTTATATTCGAATTTCGGGACAAAATTCTTTGAAAGGGAAAATGATATAAAATCCTAAATTTTGTAAGGGTAATTAAGTCATTTTAATTCAAGGGCATTTTGGTAATTTTATATTTTTAGATTAATTAAATAAAAATCTGAAAATATTTCAAATTAAATCATTGGTGTTGATGCTTGTAAATTGACCTAACACTTAAGAAAATCATGCATGCACGTAAATATGGAAAATACATGATCATATCATGAACGTAGCAGAAAAAATAGTGGATTTAGGTTTTAAAATTTTACATGAAAATAGTTTTCATAACCATATAATATACATGCATCATATACTAGATCATGTACAATATAAATTAAATCTAGATACAAAACCCTAGAGATGAAATTAGGGTTTACCTTTTGTAGTGTGTTTATCCTTGATCTCCTTATTGATGGTGATCAAACCTCTAATCCTAGATCTTCTTGTCTATGCTCTTGCTCTTGATTGATGAGGCGAGTGGGCACCAAGTCGAAACCTTCGTTGGAGAACGATCAAGAACGTCTTTTTGATCCTATGGAACACCAGGATGTGAGATGGGACAGTGAGATAGTAGGAAATTTTTTCTCTTCTCCCTTTCTCAGCCTTGGCCAATTTTTCTCCTTCTTTCCCTGTGTCTATGCGTGTGACTCTCTTAAAGTTATTGTGTAGTTTTTTCTCTCATATATCTTATATATATGGGACCCAAAACTGCTAACCCTAGTCCAATTAGGATTGGGCTTGTTCTCTAATTTGGGCTTTGGGTGTATTTTTATAAATATGTCTAACTCATGAAACTTATTTATAAAAATACCAACTTCTATGTAGAATCATTATTTTACACAGTTTCATGAAACTAATTTCACAAATACCACCAACCAATTAATGAGCTTAATTGAGCTAGACAAGGGACCTAATAAATCCAAATAATCTAAGCTCCAATAATATGATAAATACATAATAACTCTTATTATGGTATTTATATAAATATTATTAGTAAAGGGGACACTCCACTAAAAGCCCAATACTGCACTCTTAGATTAAATGTCATGCCTTTTATAGAGATTTAATCAACTAACCTTGATTAACTGATCCATCTAGCATATTCTATACCACATATATAATCCCTATACAATGCCGTAGTTGGATAGGTGAAATTACCGTAATACCCCTCCAACATCTATTTACCTTTAAGTTATCATCTTTCTATCAAGAAATAATGTTGTTGATAATTTTATTCTTAGTGGCCATTTAGACAAAATTATCAACCAATTCACAGAGTGAATACTAAGATCTTAGATTTAATTATTTCATGAATCTTGAAAGAATCTAAAGTGGCATTAATGTATAGTGTCCTTAACTATTTGGTGTTCCCATCAATTCATAAGCCATAACCTCCAATATGCCAGAGTTCACCTCTAATTTCATAGAGGTTAGTCTTTTAACAAATCAAAAGACTATAACCCATGAAAGCAAGTCCAGTCAAACATCAAGGATTAAGATTTATATACTAAGAGCTAATTTGTGATAATATAATAATTGAATTAGGCACTCCAATTCTTTATATTACCTGGTTCAGTTTAATATACATAACTTGTGTATGTTGTATTAGTATTTCTATCAGAAATCAGATACTTCAATGATTTGAGACACATCATTCTCGTTGAGATAGACAAACACTACAACCTATAGTAAATAAAGTATTCCATCTTTATTTACAGATTGTAAACTACTTCATTTAGACTTAGATAAAGAAATAAGTCTCTCCATAATTAACATTTTATCATGTTTATTTCTTTATACATATATAAAGTCATGGAATCTTTTTCTGATGAATAAACTATTCAACTAAGATAGTTTAATCTAGCAAATATCATAATTTCATATTAGAGAAAGTTGTTTATGCTCAAAAGGGTAAAATTAGAAATCTACTTTTTAGGGAAAAAATCCCAACAGTTGAACCTAGATAAAATAAAGTCTAGGTGCATTTGGGGAAAAAGTGAAAAAGAAATTATCAATCAGAGACAAAAATATAATTATAAAGGGACTAAAATGAAAGAATTTTTTTAAAACTTATAGCCAAAGTGGAATTTTAGAAACTTTTTTCAGTCTAGTCAGGTTGTGACACGTGTCCCACTACCAACAGTTTCTCAAAATTGCATAAAAACTCTCACCTTCCTTCTTATTCTTCACGAAGGTCCTTAAACCCACTCTATATTACTGTTCACTGTCGCGCCACCAGCTACCGTCGTGCCTGACGCACCTACTCACTCTGACAGAAGCCACCAACAAACCAATGTCGAGTGTTGCCTCCGTGAACCGCCGCTCCTTGCCAGAGAAAAAACTGCCGAAATCACCGCCACTAGAATGGTTTTTCGCCAGTCGTTTCTTCTTCTCACGTCCGATCAACTCGCTGTCACCACTGTTGAACTCGTCTCAATGTTAGCTTTCATTTCTGACCACTCTCGGCCTCTAACTCGGCTCCGGTGAGAAGTTGGTTACTATATTATCTTTATAATATTAAATTTTTGTGGTATTTTTCTAACTATTTCAGAATTGAGTTATTTTGTCCGAGAAAATTATACCACGTAAAAGAGGAGATTGAAACATGAAATCTCAAAATTTGGAGTGTTAAAATGGTAATCGGAAGGTAGTTAAAAATCGATATGAAAAATTGGAATTTTTCTAATTATTTTCAAAATATTGTATTTTTATAATTTTTAGATTTTTGAGCCCACTTAATGCTCGGGACCTTGAAACTGAGTTCTGACTTCAAATTTTGACTCAGTGAAGTCGGGAAATGAATTTTAATATAAAATATCACTATTTTCTGAAATGGCACGAAAATCAAGAAAATAGCTCGTGAATTGCACCGATTTGCATGCCACTGACTGGTTCTGCATCGGAAGCCATTTTCGACAAACTTTATGTCTAACCCAATATTTTTGGGTGTTCTAAATTCAGCGGTGACCTCTACTTCTCAATCTTAGGCTCCGTTTGGAAATTCACTTTTTCAAGTGAACGTATTAGAATTCGGAAACGACCGTCTGAATAACCAGCTGATCGACAGAGGACTTTTCTAGCGTCGTCGACTCAGCATAATTACAATTTCGAGGTAGGGATTCAATTTCTTTGTTTTCTATTATTTTTCGTTAAAATTAGAATTTATTCTGAAAGTAAAATTTCGTGATTTTATTAAATTAAATTATTTAAATAATTATTTTAATGAACTGTGAACTTGTGAAACATTGTGGACTACTCTGGATATTTTATGTATGATTTTGTACTAGTTTTAATCTTGGGATTTGGCTAAATCTTAGGAACAGTGTTTTTTGGATTTTTAAGTACAAAATGAATTTCTATTTAAAAATCAGAGCATGTCTAAAATGTTAAAACACTGCATGGTTATTTGAGACTCCACATATTGCACATTTCATATGATCATGCATGAGAGTCATCTTAGACATCACAGTGTTATAGTAGGCAGACTAGTACACCCTCCTTCGTTGAGAGCCCATAAACCCGCGCGGGGTTTGTTTTCTGACTATCTCTACTCGATAGGTGTAGGCATTCGGTGCCCCTCTGGCTTGATAGGATTAAACACATGGGTGTCCCTCTGGTTTCTAGAGATAGATGTCAGGCAGAGAGCACTCAATACATGTAGTATGAGTTGCTCTAGTCGTGATGGGATGGTGAGAGCTCATGTGAGGTGTTGATTTATGTGATATGCAGTTATGCCTATTTTATTATGATTTTCTATGTGTTTTGACCGGGACATCTAGTTTTGGTATTAGCATGGTTTTCTATATATGTTTTGAAAGCTTAATATTTATAAAAATGCCTTCTAGTATTACTAACCATGTAGTTATTTTGAGAATTATAGAAGAACTTTTCCAAAAAGAGAAATTGGGTAACCTACTAGGAATTTTATACTCACCCTCTTTGAAAGCTTAATATTTATAAAAATACCTTCTAGTATAACTAACCATGCAGTTATTTTGAGAATTATAGAAGAACTTTCCCAAAAAGAGAAATTGGGTAACGTACTAGGAATTTTATACTCACCCTCCTTACTTTCTCCACAGATAGTGTCCAGTATGACATTGATAACCAATAAGCAGATTAAGGGATTATCTTTTACTCGTAGTTCATGACTTAGCAATGCTAGGGGTACGGATTTAAGACTTGTGATTAAGTCTTGTTAAATAAATGGATTATGCTACTTGATTATGTCTGTAAAATATATATATGCCACGCTAGTTTGATATTGAGGTATGAATGGTGATGCTCGATTAATTATTTGAATTTGGTTCTTCTAAATTATTCAGTCTATATTTATTAGTGACTATAAATTGTGGGGTAGGCTCACTGGTTGGAATTCCAAATATTTTTATTTATTGTGCCATTTAAAAAAATTCAAAACTCTTAAAACCTTTTCTTTATAAATTAAGAAATTTCCAATTCTAGCGAAATTCTCCTTCTGCCACTGTCCCGGGATTTGGGTTGTGACAAGAAGATATTTCTTCTTTTAATGAAAAATAAAAACTTAAGATTGCCTCATCTTTGCCACTTAAAAAAAATCTTACAACCATTAACAAATAAAAAGATAGTTAGTTTTTCTTGTACGTATGATTCCAGTCATTCAGTCAGAAGTATAGATAAACAATACTTAAAATAAATAATTAGAAAGTTAAATTTTTGACTCGGTTGATTCCAACTATTTTTTCATAGACAAAAAAAAAATAAAAATGTTGAATTTGATGTAGATGGTTGACTAGAGTGCTTGCATTGAACGACGTTTTACAATTGCACACAACAAATTTAAGTCGTCAATAACTCATCCACATGGATATACGGGAATTTAAAATACTGAAAATAATGTAAGCAGTTGCAAATAAAGCGGTTGTATATGCTAGAACTCAGTTTACTAAACAACTCATTTTTACATATTTGCGATTATTTAAAGTGCAAAATTGAAATATTAGTTGTTATATTAGTACATTATATCTATAACNTTATTTTGAGAATTATAGAAGAACTTTCCTAAAAAGGGAAATTGGATAACCTACTGGGTATTTTATGCTCACCCTCCCTACTTTCTCCACAGATAGTGTCCAATATGATATTGACAACCAACAAGCAGATTAAGAGTTATCTTTTACTCGTAGTTCGTGACTTAGCAATGCTAGGGGTGCGGATTTAAGACTTGTATTTAAGTCTCGTTAAACAAATAGATTATGCTACTTGATTATGTTTGTAAAATATATATATGCCACACTAGTTTGATATTAAGGTGTGAATGGTGATCCTCGATTAATTATTTGAATTTGGTTCTTCTAAATTATTCAGTGTATGTTTATTGGTGACTATAAATTATGGGGTAGGCTCACTGGTTAGAATTCTAAATATTTTTATTTATCGTGCCGTTTAAAACAATTCAAAACTCTTAAAACCTTTTCTTTATAAATTAAGGAATTTCCAATTCTAGCAAAATTCCCCTTCTGCCATTGTCCCGGATTTGGGTCGTTATAAGAATATATTTCTTTTTTTAATGAAAAATAAAAACTTAAGATTGCCTCATCTTTGCCACTTAAAAAAAATCTTACAACTACTAACAAACAAAAAGATAGTTAGTTTTTCTTGTATGTATTATTCCAGTCATTCAGTCAGAAGTATAGATAAACAATACTTAAAATAAATAATTAGAAAGTTAAATCTTTGACATGGTTGATTCCAACTATTTTGCATAGACCAAAAAAAATAAAAATATTGAATTTGATGTAGGTGGTTGACTAGAGTGCTTGCATTGAACGATGTTTTACAATTGCATATAACAAATTTAACTCGTCAATAACTTATCCACATGGATCTACAGGAATTTAAAATACTGAAAATAATGTGGGCAGTTGTAAATAGAGCGGTTGTATATGCTACAACTCAGTTTGCTAAACAACTCATCTTCACGGATTTACGATTATTTAAAGTACAAAATTGAAATTTTAATTGTTATATTAGTACATTATATTTATAACTAGTTAGCACCTTACAAATATTCAGAACAATAGAAAATAATAAATTCAGCAGTTCAGCAGTTCTAAAGTCTACATAATAATAATAATATAATATAATAATACTGATAATATAATATGATAATGATATATTAAATATATATATACGGGTACATACGTATATAATATATATATATATACACGAGGTTGGATATGCATATCGTATCTGAAGATGAAGTATACATGAAGAATTTGTTAGGATGTCAAGTGTATGTGGTGTTCGTAACATATTTTGCTCCCGGATGGGAGAGAAACGAAGAAGTATTAAGCTTATATGGGCACGGGAGAAGAGAGGTTTGAGAGAGAACTTGGGCCAAAAGAGAAGTAAAAGAGGAGTTGTATTATAAAAAAAATAAATTAAAAAAATTAGATGGATGACTAATTTTTTAAATTAGTTTAAGTAGATGTCTATGTTTTAAAAGTTATAACAAAATATTTATTTTTAAAAAAATTTTAGTTGTAGAATATATTATATTTTTTTTCAATTAAGTGTGTTTAACATTTAGTTTATAAACTTTTAAATTTTGTAGTTTTGAATTAAAAAATTGTCTCCAAACATTACAAACTATCGGCATATTTATAGGTAAAGCGTACACAAAGATGATTATCAGCCACCTCTTAAACATTATAGTATAGTCCTTCAGGATAAGACATTTCGAAGATGAAGTG
>JXTB01001131.1:0-19921 GCA_002914805.1 Parasponia andersonii
GAAGAGATGGAATCACTTCATAAGAATAGCACATAGGATTTGGTGAAACTACCTAAGGGTAAGAAAGCTATTTGTTGCAACTGGGTCTACAAAAAAAAGAAGGAACACCAGGAATTGAATAAGCCCAGTATAAGGTGAGGCTAGTTATAAAGGGCTACAGTTTAGTTCCAGGCATAGAATTTACAGATGTATTTTCTCTAGTTGCAAAGCATAGTTCAATTCGAGCTTTACTTTGTATAGTAGTTATGCATGATCTTGAGCTTGAGTAGTTAAATGTGAAGACAATATTCTTATATGGAGAACTTGAAGAAGATGTCTACATGGAATAACTAGAAGGTTTTATAGATTCAGGAAGGGAGGACTATGTATACTTAATGAAGAAGTCTCTATGTGGTTTGAAACAATCATCTAGATAGTGGTATAAGAGGTTTAATTCATTTATGACCACTTATAATTTCAAGAGAAGCAACAATGACAGTTGTGTTTACTTTAAGAAGAGCGGTGACATGTCTTTTATGTATTTACTCTTATATGTCGATAATGTGTTAATAGTAGCTAAGGATAAAGAAGAGATTAGAAAGGTCAAAGTCCAGTTTAGTAAAGAGTTTGATATGAAAGATTTGGGAGTGGCAAAGAAGATACTTGGAATGGAGATTATGAGAGATAGAAAGACAGGTAAATTGTACCTAAGTCAGAAAGGGTACATTAAGAAAGTTCTGTACAGATTCAATATGCAAAATGCTAAACCTATTAATACTCCATTAGTGGCTTATCTCTGACTTTCATATACTTTATCTCCACAATTAGATGCTAAGATTAATTATATGTCTCGAGTTTCATATTCTAGTATAGTGCGATCTCTTGTGTATGCAATTGTTTGTTCGCATCTAGATTTGATATATGTAGTCAGCGCTGTTAGTAGATACATGACGAATCCAAGTAAAGAATATTAAGAAGTAGTTTAGTAGAATTTTAGATACTTATGTGGCTCTACTGATGCTTTTCTATAATTTAGAAGAACTAGAATATGAGTCATTAGATATGTTGATTCTGATTATACTGGAGACCTTGATAAAAGATCTCTTACTGTGTATATTTTCACCATTAGTGGTTGTGCTATCAATTGAAAAGTTACCTTATAGACTATAATAGTATTGTCTACTACCGAGATTGAATATATGGCTATTATTGAGGTTTATAATAAAGCTATTTGGTTGAAAAGACTACTTAGTAAACTCAATGAAGACTTACAAATAATCACAATCTTTTATGATAGCTAGAATGCTATTTTTCTCACAAAAGATCGGATGTTTTATGCAAAAACCAAGCATATTAATGTATGACATCATTTTTTCTGTGATATTATTGCTCAAGGTGATATAGTTGTGAGAAAAATTAGTACTCATTATAATCCTACTGATATGATGACTAAGATACTTCTAGGAGACAAGTTTAAGCATTGTTTAGACTTAGTTAAAGTTGCTTGCTGAGTTTTTCCTTCTTGTGAAAGAGGTGGAGAATATGTTTTTTTTTTTTTTTTGTCAAAGATTAGAGTTATTTCTGAAGCAGAATTCATATCAAGATAGAGATTGTTAGAGTTTATGACTTGAATTTTGTTTGTCCCTGAAAACTTCGCAGTATGACATATGTGATATTTTTATAATTAATAATTTTTTTTGAGGTCTATGGTGGAAGCGGAGGGATCGAGCTCGAGTTTATCGACCCAATCCTAGAGCCTACCACTGATCTCATTCATTCGTACACACGTATATTTTAGGTGATGGGATTCTACATATTTTGGCTTTGGCTATATAAAATTCTACTTTATGAACCTTATTTTCGACATAGTAAAATTTTCTTTTCTATTAATGATTTTTTTTTCCGATTAGGATTTTCTACTTAAATCTGTGTTTATGTTTTCATTGTTTTGTTTATTATCGTTCATTAATTCTTAATATAAACTGAGGCTTGTGTATCACACAATTTCTTAAAATATATTTTCCTTCTCTCGGTGTGCTTAAGATTATTAGGCATCCGTCTCCCAGGATAGAACGATTTTTTAAAATAGTAAGTGGTGCGCCACGCTTTTACTACTAACAAATAGAGTTATCATCTAAACTCTTTCAGGGATTGAAGAATTAAAATAGAACTAAGACTAAGGCTATGTTTGGTAGAAAGGAAAAATTAGGAAGGATAGAAAATGTATAGGATAGAAAGGAAAATATCTTTCTTCCATTATTATTTGGTAAATAGGGAAGAAAGAAAATTAGTTTATTTTAAAATGACTAGTTTATCCTCTTTATTAAAATTTTAAAAGTATTGTCTAGGATTAGTTTGGTAAATTCACTTTATGTTTAGTAGAGAGGAAAGAAAGTATGAGGAAAAGAAAAATTAGGAGGGAAAGAAAATATATAAGATAGAAAGAAAATTATCTTTCCTCCATTGTTATTTAGTATATAGGAAGGAAAGAAACCAAGAATATTTTAAAATAACTGTTTTTCCATTTTTATTAAAATTTTAAAATTAATGTATAAGGTTATTTTAGTAAATTCACTTTCACATATTGATAAAAAAAAAATTTCCTTCCCCTTTTCTCTTCATTTTTTTGGAGTAGGGAGGAAGAGGGGGAGGAGAAATATTTGTGTAGAGGCCACTATTATTCCATTCCTTTTTCTCTCCTATTAAACAACTCAACATTTTAGTTTTCCGTCTTTTTTCTCTCAAATTTTTTCCTTGCTCTCCCTTTTCCTTCCTACCAGATATAGTCTAAAACTTTAGTAAAAAACTTTTCTCTCTCTTTTTCTCACTATTTTTTTGGAAAAAAATATTTGAGTGGGTCCCACTTTTTTTTCCCTCATTTTTTCTCTTTCCTTCCTTTTTTTCTTCTACCAAACAATCCAAATTTTTGTTTCTCTCTACTTTTCTCTCAAAACTTTTCCTTCCTCTCTCTTTTTCTTCATACCAAACATAGCCTCAAGAACTAGAGAACTAGAAATACTTAAGCTAAGCACAAAAACTCAAAAATTAGAGCTAGAATACTAGAGAGAACTTGATAGAAATCGGAGAATAGCTTTTGATTGTGTGGGAAAATGAGAGGAGATGTACCGCCTTTGATAGGCTCTATATGTAGGGTAGAAAATTCGTTTCATCTAAAATTGTTTTTGCCATAAACCATGGCAGCTACAAATGTTTTCTATTATTAACCATAGTAGTTACAAAATGCTTTTATTCGTCTCATTAATAATCTACTGATTAATTTCAAATGAAATATTTCTAAATAAATAGCCATACGTTACATAACATTACAAATGTTGAAAAAAATTTTAACTCTTGAGGTAAAATCTGAAACTTCAGGGGAAAATTGGCAAAATGCAAAGTTTTTTTTTTTTTTATTTTCCTTTAACTCATTGGGTGAAAACAAAGGCTCAATTTCTCATTCATTTGAGTAAAGCCATTGTTGGTGTGATTGTTATTAGCTGTCCACGTGTCTTTGAACTGCTGATATTGTATCTACCAACTGTCTACGTATCCTTGCTATCTCAGAGTGCTTTTAACTTCAGGTCGGATCGGAGAGGTGGGGATGGCCACCTGCAAAGACTCTCCGATGCTTAAGTCAGTTGTTTGTCCCTGAGGTTGAGTAGCAAAGATTAAGTTTTTCTTTGTATATGTTTATCTGAATATCTTTTTTTCAGAGAGGGAAGCAAGGCTCATATATATAATCCTGGAACTGGGAGCATTCTGACTCTCAATCCCAAGATCGAGTGCCTTTTTTTCATCACGACTTACTCCAGAAATCACGGGTCATAGTTACCATGATTTCCCTTGCATTGTCATGGCCTGCTTTACGCCGTCCCCTATGACTCGAGCTTGTCGGGGGGTGAGACTTTGACAAACCAGTGTTTTGTCAGGATGGTTTGCCCAATATATGCACCTACCCAAGATTGCATTAAATGCCTTGTCCGGGTCTTGAGCAGTACGCTGCCTCCCATGGTCTTCTGGCGGAAGACCTTTAAGGCTCTTGACCCCCAGCTGTCGAGGTAAGAATTGGACTGGGCCGAACCCGCCCAGGGTCTAGGACGGATTTAGCCCTGGCCTCAGACAGCCCATGGGCCCATGCAGTATTACGTACGACTTGCGTGGCTTTTAAATGATCACTTTGGACACGTGTCGGACGGTGTGTCTCTCCTGTGACCTGTTCTGCTACTTAATCGTCCACGCGGTACATGATTTAGGAACGGGCCCCATAACTGCCCCCATTTCATTATTTGAAGGACTCGCATCCATCAAGTGGGGAAATTATGTCTCTAGTCCTCCAATTTGAGGGGTACACGTGGCCCCTTACCGTCATTTCTCTCCAATTACTGACGCTAGTGCATGTTATCCCATTTTATATTTTTTCAAATTTTTGAAATTTTAGTGCTTCTGTCTTCCTTGTACTGTCCTCCTCTAGGGAAGACTCTTCGGTTCCCCCTTTATAAATGCCGTGCTTGTGCTCGTTTCTTACTTTACCAAAATCTCCAAATATTCCAGTTTTCTCAAATCTTAGGGTTTCTGAATCTCCACTTTTCTAGAACCCTTCGTTCTCTTTGATCGTATCCAAAACAATGGCCCCGAACCAGAGTCAGAAACTCCGCCCCGTCATGGATTCTGAGTTAGGCTCATTAAGGAGGCAACTTTGCTTCCATGGCAAAGTTACTTCAGAAAGGGTCGAGGGCTCGGCGGACTGATACCTTCGCCCTTCTGCTCCTCAAGGCTCCCTCGTCTTGGGGAGGAGGTACCTGGAATGACTGCGGTTTCCCTTTCCTCCCCTGGTCTACCAGTTCTTCACTCTTATGGGGATTCACACAATGCAACTGAACGCCAACGGTGTTATGATCCTGATGGGGATTTTTGCCCTGTCGGTCCTCCTCAACGTGCATATCAACCTGGAGGTGGTCTTTTACACCTATAAGCTCATCTTCATCCCCAAAAAGAGCTCCTACCCCACTTCCTATCTCCAGTTGCTCTTGGGGTGCCATGTTTTTTGGGGCTTGCCCGAGGTCGGACAAGGAATGGGATTCCTACTCCAAGCTATATGCCGTCGGAGGGGCATGGTGCACTCCTTGGGTGAATGGAGAACATTTCCAAATTCCCCCATTTTTTCTGCAAAGTAAGTACAGAGTTGTGATTTTTGGGTCTGCGTGCACTTTGTCCATTTTTACTCATGATATTTTACTTTGTGCAACCTCTGCGGTGGAAAACAGGTTCGAGTCGCGGCTATCGGCAGGACGGCTTAAGAAGCTGGAGAGGGTCATCATCTTCGGGTCCTCCAGGGACTACCGACACATCCAGGCCATTCTGTATCCCCAGGTGATGAACACGATGCTGAGGATGGTCTCGTATCTCCTCTTTTCACTGGACATGTGGGTCATCACTAAGCACCTTCGGAGCCAGCTTGACACCTCGACTCTAAACTGGTTCCACCAGGACGAGCAGAGTCACATCGCCATGATGGGTCATCAGATCACAGCCTCGAGCCAGCTGGTAGGTCCCCATGACCTGGTGGCACCGACCAGTCACGAGCTCGAAGAGGCGGTGAAGCTCTTGACCGATGAGTGTGTCAGGCTCTGACAAGAGGAAACCGCTGCCTCCAAACGGGTTAGGGGTGAGTTCATTTGGTGCCTTAGGGTTCTGTCGATCAGTTTAAGGCTGCATTCTAATCACGTTGCTTACTCTTACAAGTTCAGACGTAGGCCCTTTAGCAGACCCTTCCCTGGCCAAGGGAAGTGTTGTTGCATACAAAGCCCGATCCAAGGCCTCCGTTGGTCGGCGTCTGGTGGTGTCTTCTGAGGACGAAGCCGGGGGCCAGGGAGTTGTCACCCCAAGAACGGGCTCAGACGACAACCTGGAGGATTTATTTGCGTCTGGGGGTGAAACACTTGTGGTGCCTTCTCCCGAGGCGGGCGGGCTCGCGATTCAGGAGGCGCCGGTCATAAAGATCGTGTATGGCAAAAGGATGCCTTCGAGCCTGCCTGGGGAGCCCGCTGCACCGACTTCCTCCACCCTAAGCTCTGGTTCGAAAGCGGGCGCAGGATTCGGTACTATTTGCTCCCATGGGGAGAATGCCGAGCTCAGTAGAGGGCTCCGAGGCTGAAGTCTCGGCTGCATTCCCCTCCCCCGGTCTCTATGAAGTGGGGTAGTGAAGCCGATTCATCTAAGGGGAAGGAAAGCCCGACAGGAAAGAGAGGCAAAACTGCCCCTTCTTCTAACAGCAACGATGACGGGGCTACTCTGACCCTCATGAAGAGGAAGAGGTCTGCGTGAGGCGGCCTATCTAAGGATGTTGGTCTGAAAAATTATAACCAGATGGGTCTCCGAGGGAGGCGGTGGCTGAAGCTACCGAAGTAGCAGTAGTCACTACGGCTTCTTCTGCTGAGGATGTGCCGCCTCCAACTATTGCCAAAGGTGTGCCTGGCGATGCCCTGCTTTCCACTGCTCCCATTTTCGCCACTTCGGGAGCGTCGAGAAAAGCTACTGGAGTGCGCTCGGTGGGGGGGTAAAGATGTCCTCACGATCGGCAGGGTGGAGTCGTGTTCCCCGGACGCGGATAATGCCCAAGGAGAGGGTCCAGTCGCAGAGTTCGAGCTGGAGGCGCTCTCCCTGGAGACCGTAGAGCTCGTTGCTGGCTGCAGCCTTGTGTAGGTTTGGCTCGTCTGGCCGTCACCTCCATATTTTTTGGCATCTTTACTGAACACTGACCCCCTCTCTTATATTCTGCAGCTAGCTGCTGTCCAGTCCTTTTATTCCTCTCTCGTCAGTGAGCTGACTGGCCAATCCTGTGCTGTGACGACCTCGCTTTGCTCGACCGCCCTTGCCACATTGAGGGCAGACTTCGATTTATACCGGAGCTTGGATGAGGCTAGGGTCAGCAACGAGGTGGCTCACACTTTAAGCATCGAGAGGGCCAGGCATGAGGAGTTGGTCACCAAGTTGGCCGAGGCAGAGACTGCCATGCTGGCCCAAACCAAGCTCAAAGTCAAGGAGCAGGAGCTGCATAACGTAGGGGTAGAGATAGGGCTAGCATTCATTGCTCACGACAGACCCGTCGATGAGGCTAAAGAAGCGAGAAAAGCCGAGGCGAAAGCCATGCTTGAGGCCCATTCCTTGCAGCATAGGCTCGACCAGTCCAATGAGGTATTCCGACATCTTTACTTGGATCGCAAAAAACTGATGGAGGACTATGTCGACTTGTCTCGCAAGCGTGGCGAAGATCTCGCCGATATTAACACTCTTTTGATTGACTTGTTGTAGGGGCAAGTGGAGCTAAGGCTAGTGGCATTGAGAGATAGGCTAGTAGACACGGAAAAGCTGAAAACAAGGTACCAGAGGCAAGTGGATATCCTTTCTACAAAGAGCTACAGGTCTGGCTGAGAGAACAGGGAATTCGAGGGCCACACGGAGGTGGTAACACCAAAACAGTTTAATGAGCAGAAGGGTGTTAAAAGGGACCATTATTACGTCAGGTACTACATGCAGCAATTAGGGGACGAGATTAACATCGTGTACCTTGCTAATGTACAAAAGTTGCTCGACGAAGAAACAGACGGACCCTCTACATTTGCTTCTGTTGCCAGAGAGATTGTCCCCACCTCTGGTCTACCAGAACAAGCCACGGAGGTTCCTGGGGGTCAGCCTGGCCCTGGCACTATTGCTAGCGGAGGGTCAAGTGCGGTCGTCTTGTCCAACGACGATTCCGACCCAGGTATGCCGTTCTCTGCCGAAATTGGTCCAAGCGTCAAAGCCGAGCTGGCATCGCTCCCTTCTCCGGAGGTAATTAGAGCCTCTCACTCTTTTGTGTATTTGTAAAGTACTGACCGCATCTTGTAAAGCTGACCCTTGTTGTAAACACCTGTTTAAATAATAAAACGATATATTTTTCTCACGCTTATTCTGTGTTGTTTTTTTTTTGTTGCCTGCATCCGTGATTAGGGTCGGACATCATATACAATGTCATTCCCTTGTCGACGGTCTGCCTGACTTCTGGGTCTGGCCCAATCGTATATGATGTGGAATTATTAGTGAATTCCCCCTATGCTATGATCGACGAGGTTAGCTCCGGAGATCGGGACGTGAGTTCCGGCCCATCCAGCTTTGAGGATATATAATTTCTGTTATGACTTGTCTTAGTAGAATATGATCCGTGCGTATGACTGGACTTCTCTAACCAAAATGGGAACGCACTAGGAACCAGCTCCAGGGATTAATCAACAACTGTTTGGACCCGTCACTGTAGAGGAAGAGACCTGAGCTTGGCTCTTTCTGGGAGAGAACAGGGTGTTACCACTTCGATGTGTCCTTGCCAGTCCATCCAAGACCTGCTTCTTACAAATAGAGACACCGAGTCTGCGTCCGTGTCGACCATGCATCCTGTAATTTAAGCAATAATAAACAAATTTTGGTTTTAATTTCTGCTTTCGTGCTTGGTCTTGTCTGGTCCTACTTCCAATGGGTCCTTAGCTCCGTTCACTTTCAGTCCATGCGTAGCTAAGGCGCTCTTTGGGGAGGGTCTACTTCCAATGGGTAGACCCTAGCCTTGTTTACCTTTGGCTTATGCGTAGCTAAGGTGCTCCCTGGGAAGGGTCTACTTCCAACGGGTAGACCCTGGCCCTATTTACCTTTGGCTTGTGCTTAGCTCAGGTGCTCTATAGGGAGGGTCTTACCGCTCAATTCTTCTTGATCCTACAGGTATTCCTTGAGGGTCGGTGACAAGGTTTTGCTGCGCGGCCTGTTGCCCTTCGTACGTCCTCTTAGGTCATCGACGAGTGACGTGATCTCCACGGTACAATTTTTGATAAGGTCTGCTGGCAAGCATTTTATTGCGCAGCTCATTCCTCTTCGTACGTTTACTCGGGCCATCGACAAGCATTTTATTGCGCGATGTGATTCCAATAGTACGATCTTTATTGAGATCTACTGGCAAGCATTTTATTGCGCAGCTTAATCCTTCTCGTACGTTTTCTCAGGCCATCGGCAAGCATTTTATTGCACAATGTGATTCCCATAGTACGATCTTTATTGAGGTCTGCTGGCAAGCATTTTATTGCGCAGCTCAATCCTCCTCGTACGTTTTCTCGGGCCATCGGCAAGCATTTTACTATGTGATGTGACTCCCATATACGATCTTTATTGAGGTCTGCTGGCAAGTATTTTATTGCGTAGCTCAATCCTCCTCGTACGTTTTCTCGAGCCATCTGTAAGTATTTTATTGCGTGATGTGATTCCCATAGTATGATCTTTATTCATGTCTGTTGGCAAGTATTTTTTACACAGCTCAATCCTCCTCATACATTTTCTTAAGCCATTGGCAAACATTTTATTACGCGATGTGATTCCCATAGTACGATCTTTATTTGCACGAATAGTTCGTGGGGTCTAGCACTGGGGGCAAACTCTTTTTCATAGCAATCCAAAGCATAAGTCCGTGTAGCAGAAGCCCTGATCTATTTTGGAATTAAGTTGTTTAATAATACAAGCATTTACATGTGTCTCACACGTGGTACTTTTTCAAGTGCTGGGCATTCCACGTGTTTGGTAGGCTCTTCCCGATCTTGAGTTCTTTCAGGACATATGCACCATTATCAAGCGCCTTGATGACCTCATAGGGCCCGACTCAGTTAGAGTCTAGCTTCGAGGAATTTCCTGTTCTGCCCTTCAAGATCCAATCCCCGACGTTAAATCGACGAGCATTAACCTTCTTTGCATAGTAAGACCTAGCCCGCTGGTGGTATGAGGCCAGATGGACCAGGGCCATATCCCTTGTTTCTTCCAGGAGGTCTGTGTTGTGGCTTAGCTGCTGCTTGTTTAGTAAGACATCTCTTACCACTTTGGAGCGAAGGGTCAGGAGGCCAATCTCGGTCAGGATCACAGCCTCTGACCTGTAGACCATGGCGAACGATGTTCTTCTCGTTGATCTCCTCTCTGTGGTTCGATGGGGCTACACGACGGTCGGTAGCTCTTCTAACCACCTTCTTTTAGCCTCCTACAAGTTCTTTTTTATATTGCTGAATATGGCCTTGTTTGTTGCCTCTGCTTGGCTGTTTCCCTGAGGGTAGTTTACAGATGAGAAGCTGAGCTTTATATCATACAACTCACACAGTTCTTTAAGCTTAGCGTTTTAGAACTGCATGCCATGATCAGCGTGTATCTCTTTTGGGATCCCGTATCGACAGATTATGTTTTTTCAAATGAAGTTAATCATGTCTGCCTTATTGACGGTTGCGTAGGCTTCAGCTTCTACCCATTTGGTGAAATAATCGGTGGCTAGTAAGACATACCTTCTTCTCTTTGGGCATCTAGGGAGCTCTCCGACGATGTCTAGACCCCATTTAGTGAAGGGCCAAGGAGTTATATTCGAATAGAGTTCCTCCGTGGGCTAGCGCTTTATAGGGGGCAAACCTCTGGCACTTGTCACATTTCTTGACAAACTGGGCCACCTTGGTCATCATGTATGGCCAGAAGTATCCAGGCGTCAAGGCCTTATGGGCGAGGCTACGCCCGATAGAGTGGTTGCCACACGCTCCCTCATGGATTTCCTCTATCATCTTCTGCACTTCGATTGGACCTACGCACCTCAACATCGGTCCCATCGTTGACCTTCTATATAGTCAACCCCCTACCATCGAGTATCGGGCAGCCTTCAGTCTGATCGACNGTCTGATCGACCTCGCTTTTTGGGGGTCTGTAGGCAAGTTTCCTGACACCAGGTATTGGGTGATGGGTCTCATCCAACCCTCGTCTTCAGAGTCAGTTGCAAACACACAGTGTGTGGGGGTCTCCAAAGGGTCTCTGGTACTTTTGCCCTCTAGCAGAATCTCCGTGTGTTCGGTCGTCTCCTCGATCGACGCACTTTTAGCTAGCTCATCGACCTTTTAGTTCATCTCCTTGGGTTTTTGTCCAATATCAAAATTGCTAAAGCAGATTTTTGCCCCCATTACCTTGGAGAAGTACCTGTGTAATCTTGGCTCTTTTACTTCAAAGTCTCCTCTGACCTAACCCACGATTAGCAACGAGTCAATCCTTATTGTGATGTTCTCCACTCTGAAGTGCAGAGCCAGCTCAAGGCCTTGCAGCAGCATCTCGTACTCTACCTCATTGTTCGTTGCCTAGAAACCAAGCCTCAAAGCTTTCTCTATCCTAAGTCCTGTTGGAGTTTGCAGGACTATTCCGATCCCTGATCCCGAGGCGTTCGTGGATCCGTCGGTGTAGAGAGTCTGGGCTGAAAGGATGTGAGGTGGAGATGCCTAAAGCGGGTCGTGCGGCTCGCCGAAGGACTAGATTTCCACTAGGAAGTCTGCCATGGCTTGCCCTTTCTTCACAACTCGAGGCCGATACTCGATGTCGTATATGCCTAGCTCGATGGCCCACTTGGTTAGTCATCCCGATAGGTCCGGTTTGGCCAAGATTTGCCGAATGGGGAAATCTGTATACATCGTAACTGAGTGTGTCTTGAAGTATTGTCTGAGTCTTTTCTTAGCGTTAACCAAAGCTAGGACCAGTTTCTCTACCATACTATATCACATCTCGGCGTCCAGAAGCATACGACTTGCGTAAAATACTGGCTTCTACTTGTTGTCTTCCTTGATGAACAGTACGGCGCTGATCGGTACTTCGGACACTGTCAAATAAGCATATAGGCGCTGCCCATCTATTAGGGAAGCCAGGATAGGCGGATGATTTAAGTACAGTTTGAGCTCTGCCAGTGCCATGTCCTGCTCCTTCCCCTAGATGACTGTAGAGCTTTTCTTTATGCACTAGAAGAAAGGCTTACATCGGTCGAACATTTTGGAGACAAACTGGCTGAGAGCGGCTATCTTCCCGGTTAGGCGCTGAACCTCTCGGATGGTTGAGGATCTTTGTACATCTGCGATTGAGGATAACTGGGTCGGGTTAGCCTTAATGCCCCTTCTGCTCACGATATTCCCTAGGAACTGGCCAGAAGACACCCCGAACACGTATTTCTTGGGGTTCAGACACATCCGGTATTGCCTCAGAATTTGGAAACATTCGTCCAGATGTCCTAGATGGTCCGAAGTTTCTTTGCTCTTTACGACCATATCGTCGATGTAAACTTCCATCGTCTTCCCTAGCAGCTCAACAAACATTTTGTTCATGAGCCTCTGGTAGGTTGCCCCTGCGTTCTTCAGGCCAAAAGGTATGCATCTGTAACAGTATAGACCTCGCTCCATAATGAATGTCGTGTGGATCTGGTCTTCCTCATATAGAGAGATCTGGTTGTATCCAGAGTAGGCATCTAGGAAGCTCATCCTGTCGAATCCAGCTGTCGTATAGACCATTTGGTCGATCTTCGGTAGGGGGAAGCTTTCCTTTGGGTAGGCCTTATTCAGATTGGTGAAGTCTATGCAAGTATAGTCATCACCGGTTTTCTTCTTCACCATCACCAGGTTGGAGACCCAGCACGGGTATATGTATTCCATGATCAGGCCATTCTCCATTAGCGTCTCTACCTCCTTGTTGATCGCCCAGATTTTCTCTAGCACGAACCTTCAGAGCCTCTGTCTGATCAGAGGAAAATTGGGGTCTACATTCAATCGGTGGCAGGTGTGCGCGGGGTCTATTCTGAGCATGTCATCGTGGGACCACGCGAAGACGTCTTCATTCTGCCTAAGAAATTCCAACAGCTCTCTCTTTTCCTCCTCGGGCAGTAGAGCCCTGATCAATACTACCTTCCCTGGTTCTATTTCTTTCAAAGGGACCGCCACCAGCTCCTTAATCGTGGATTCTGGCCAGTCAGATTCCTCTTCGATCTGATTTATGTATGTTGGCAGGTGGTCCTTTGATTGCTATCTGTCTCCTGTCGAGGTGCTCGCAGTCGCATCGGCTCCCCTCAGGGCAGTTGAAAAACATTTCCTCGCAGAGGCCTGGTCTCCTTTAATGTCTATCGTGTAAGTACCATCCCTTGATAGACATCTTAAGACCTAGTGGAAGGTGGAGGTGACCCCATGTATGGCGTGAATCCACCCTCTCTCTATGATGATATTGAAGGAAGACTAGCAGTCGATAATGACAAAGACCACATCCAAGCACCTCTCTGCAACGCAGACCTTTAGAGTCGCAATGCTCAATGGGCTAACCTTAGTACTGTCGAAGGCGAACAATGGCTAACAGGTCGGCCTGAGCGCGTTCTGATTTAGGCCTATGATCTCGAACGTACTGAGGAACAGAACATCAATGCTACTCCCGCCATTGACCAGGACCCTTTAACCAACGCGGAGTCGATCTACAGCTTAATCACTAAGGGGTCATTATGAGGCAGGCGCACTGTGATCAAATCTTACTGGGTGAAAGCAATGGGGGTGGCTGAGGCATAGCTTTCTCCCGTGATCAGGTGGTTCACAGAATAGCCCATGCCGCTCAGGTGCTTCACCCTCTCTTCGGTCCTTTTTTGGTATTTTTCCTTCTCTTCCTGACCCTGGGTCAGCTCCAGTCTGCCTATGATCGTTGGCACTATCCTCAGCGCCTGCTCCCTTGACCCGGAGCCTTAGGTCTGCTTTTCTTTTTCGTGCCCGGCGGCATCCTCCTTGGACTGACTTCTGCCCGTCTTCTCATACTGCTTCAACTTGCCGGCTTGGATCGCCATTATAACCTGCATGTAAAGGCTACTATAGTTGATCATATCATACCCATGATCTTTGTGAAAATGGCAGTACCTGCTCTTGTTCTTCATGTGCTTAGGAATACCAGACTTGGACGGGTATTTGAAAATGCTGCTGTCCCTATTCTGGATGTAGATCTCATCGATTGACATGTTGAGCTCGTATTTTGGCAGAGGGTCCTTAAACGTCTTCCTCTTCTTGTCGCTTTCTTGACCGCCTTGGGTTGGGGCTTCCTGCTTCGGAGCTAGCTCCTAGGCTGGCACAAGCCTCTTTATTCCTTATGGGACCGGGGTTTGCGCTGGCGCTGTTGTTATCGTGGTGGAGGCCTTAGGCACTTTCTGGTGGCTTTCTAGCACCCTAAATACCCTTTCCGACTTCATCTGGACGTCTGCCATATCATATGGCAAATTCAAAAGCAGATGGCCTGACAGCATCGATCTTGACTGCATGCCCCTAACGAATGAGCTCGCGGCTTAGGCCGAGTCGGTGTTGTGCACTAAGAATATTAGCTCCAAGAAATGCCACAAGTATTCTCTTGGAGACTCGTTCGTGGATTGCTTTAAAAAAAGTTTGCGAAAATCTTCAAACCCATTTATAGACTTCTTCAGAAGTTGTCTGAACCACAATAAGGCCAGCCCTGCCAGGGTGGTGGAGAAGACTTTACAGGTCATAGCCTCGTCCCTGGTCTCCAAGGCCATCTTCTACTGAAAGTGATATATGTGAACGACGGGGCCGGTCTTTCCTTTGAACGGTTTGAAGGTCGGGGTTGTGAAGTCCTTCGGCTTGGGCTCCAGCTGGATCCAATTGGCGAAGGCCGTTCGGTTGATCCCTCGCATGGTCTGCTCTGCCAAATCATCGAGAGTCTAGCTGTGATGGCCCCTAAGCCTTTTACTCAACTCTGGTATTATCTCTTGTTTCTAGTTGGGAAGTACACCTTTTGGGCTTTCCTGGTGTCTTCTGTCCACTGTCGCTCTGGCTCGGAAAGGCCTTGTCTGGCTTTGTCACTCCCCCTGAATTCGCGATCTGGATGGGGCAGGGACTTTCCTCGGCGGTAGGCCCCCAGACTCTTGTTGGACCTCTTCGTCAAGTCCTCACTTCACCCGCTCCTGGCTTCGCTTGCCAGTTGTCCTTCAAGGCGGGCGTTATCTCTACAAACTTCTGTGACTTCATCTTTTAAGCCCAGGACGGCCTCGTGAGCCATCTCTGCTTTCCGGTTTGCTTCTGCCAGGGTGACAAGTATTTGGTCTAACTTTTGCTCCAGACTTGGTCGTGCTTCCCAGGAGCTCCCTTCGGCGTCGGGACGTGTGCTCCTAGTTGTCATTCTTAAGGGTGCCATCTGACGTTGTATGACTTTTTGTTCGGGGAGAGCGTGATCGTGAAACTCTTACTCTTTCTCTCATACTCAACGCTTCCCACAGACGACGCTAAACTATTAGTGTGATTTTTACTAGTTGTCCATGTGTCTCTGAACTGCTGATATTGTATCTATCAACTGTCCACATATCCTTGCTATCCCAGAGTACTTTTAACTTCAGGTCGGATCAGAGAGGCGGGGATGGCCACCTGTAAAGACTCTCTGATGCTTAAGTCAGTTGTTTGTCCCTAAGATTGAGTAGCAAAGATTAAGTTTTTCTCTATATATGTCTATCTGTATATCTTTTTTTCAGAGGGGGAAGCAAGGCTCGTATATATAATCCTGGAACTGAGAGTTTTCTGGTTCTCAACCCAGGATCGAGTACCTTTTATTCATCATGACTTACTCCAGAAATTGCGGGTCGTGGTTACTGTGATTTCTCTTGTATCATCGTGGTCTGCTTTCCTCCGTCCCCTATGACTTGAGCTTGTCGGGGGTGAGACTTTGACAAGCCGCTGTTCTGTTAGGACGGTTTGCCCAATGTGCACACCTACCTAGGATCGCATTAAATGCTCTGTCTAGGTCTGGAGCAGTACGCTGCCTCTCATGGTCTTCTGGCGGAAGACCCTCGAGGCTCCTGACCCTTAGCTGCCGAGGTAAGAATTGGACTAGGCCGAACCCACATAGGGTCTGGAATGGATTCGGCCCTGGCCTCGGACATCCCATGGACCCATGCAGTATCACGTGCGACTCGTGTGGCTTTTAAGCGGTCACTCTGGACACATGTCGGACGGTGTACCCCCTGTAACGTGTTCTGTCACTTAATCATCCATGTGGTATATATCTAAAAGCGGGCCGCACAGCCATATCTTTCCAACTATTGGAATTATGGACATGTAGCTTTCATTTGGAGGGATTGCTTGCTGGCTTGGAGTACGCCATTGAAGAGGTAAATAGGGGTGAGTTGTTTGATGCTTAAGGACTTCCTCGTTTGCATGCATGGATTAACAACTTCAAATTATCTACAAGTGCCTGTGATGAAAGAAAACCAGCTTCTTCCTGACTGTGATAAATTGTTGTTCTATTTTAAGGGCATTAGAGAAAAGTTACTACCATCCTCTTACTCAAGAAATCGATCGATTTGACATTAATAAACAAGTTGTTAAAGGGTGAATAATTATTCCAAAGAAAATACGAATAATGTTATATTTTTGTGTTTTAATTTTGGTCCACTCGACCACGGACGAGTACGTAGTAGTAGTGCGTACATAGTACTACAACTACTCAACTGATAATCGCAAAAGATGTTTAGTTTTTCCATATACAATTCTATGTACATATCGTTGAGAATGTATGCTCTCCAAAGCATATTCTATAAATATTTTCAGAAATTAATAAAATTTGTTAGATATTTTTATTATATTTTTTTTGTATAAATATGATTGGGTAAAGTCTATTTAATTATATAATATTTATCTAACGAATAGGATTAATTTAAGTGGTAAGAGTATCCACTAATTGAGATCTCGATCTTAGGTTCGAGGTGTGATCTCGATCTTAGGTTCGAGTCACACTGGAGATAAGTGTGAAAACCTATAATCTCTAATAAAATGAGGTGAGGATTGAATTTTAATAAGTGTTTTTTTTATTTATAATAAATGGAAATCATTACATATTTTTCCTTCTAATTTTATGAGTATAATCTTATTATTTCTGCTGCATTATGTGTTTATATGATATTAGGTTTAGAGTTTAGGGTCTCTATTTTGATTTAAAAATGTATGCTATCAACTCGCATACAATAATAATAACGAACACATAGCTGATTCAGTTTGATTTATTTTTTAATTTCTTTTAGAAAAGCTTTGTGCTGTTTCTTGTAGTAGCGGAATTAGAGACAAATGTAAGGATAATATAATATATTGAGAGAAAAAACAAGAGTAGTTAACCGGCCTTTGTCTTCTGATAATTAATTAAGATCGTGAATGAGGAGGTGTATATATAAATTTATGCATACGTAGAGGTGTGTGCGTATCTCAATACCGTAACATGTTGGCCCCAGTGGCCACAAATCTAATTGATCACAGATCATTCTCAAGTTGTCAAATTTTAATAACATACACGAATTTTAATGCATCAAATTATTCGTGAAAATTGAATTTAATAAATAACTCGGTGATAGTCCGTCAAAAAAAAAAAAAGAACTCGGTGATCGGAGACATATGTATTAACCTGGTGGTAACACTTTATGTTTTTTTTTTGAAAAACAAATTCCCTCCCTCACGAAAAAATAAAATAAAATGAAGTAGAATAAAATTCCCCATTTTAGTAGATGATTTGAAAAAAAAAAAAAAAAAAAAGCCTTGTAACGAATATATATCAAGTTCGAGCTGCTTCTTCTTCTTCTTCTTTATATTTGGAAAAGTGAGTCGCCGCAACTTGACAAATGGATATTTTGGAGAATCTATTAATTATTTTTTAAAGCAAAAAACTCGAGTAAAACCTCATTAGTGGAAAATAATACGTTATAATATATTATTTGTGATGATCCGAGGACAGAATCAATGACAGAATGAATATTTCATAAATTAGAAATACAAAAAAAAAAAAAAAACTAAATAAAAAAAAACTTAATTCGTTTAAAAATTTTGCTCCAAGATCTCTAACTTTTCAAAACAGGCCTCAAAAAAATTTTTAATTGAAAATAAAATCTCACAGTTATGTGTCACTCATTAAACATAAACTGTAATTAAAATAATTGTTTAATAGTCGTACATCACAGATCATCTCACACTCAAACACAGACATAAGTAATACAAACTGTGTCCAGATTTCATATTCTAATTATAAAGTTTAATGAAATCCAAATTCCTACTGAAATTTAAATATTTCACAAGTCTCGTAGGAATTTACCAAATTATAAATAACTTATTGTTCTGTAAATGCTTCGATCTAACTCTTTTGATCCAAACTACACTGAGTACCACCTGAAGGGAAGAAAGGGGTGAGCTAAAGCCTAGTAAAGAATCAATTACAAGTTCCAACACATATATAAAATATACTCATATTGAAGGTCCTGCATGGTCAGTATTCCATTCAAAATAGTTCACAAAACTCAAGTAGAAGTCATAGTCCAATGGTCAAACATTTCAAACCATTGTAATATTCATCAAAACTAGTACATATCCATGTATGCAATCCTGATGTCTAAAGTGTCCTAATAGATCATTCGTAAGTCCGAGCCACCTAAAAAGGCACCGTAAGTCCGATCACCTGATGTAGGGCATCGTAAGTCCGATCACCCGATGCAGTGTATCATAAATGTGTGAATGTATACAAATGTTTTATAAATGACATAATAAGGATATGCACCAATTCCACAGAATCTCAAAATAACCATGCAGTATTCTTTAATCAAATCACTTCCAGTCCTCAAAACTGAGTTCTCAAACCATTTTGGATTTTCTAAAAATTTCGGCATTACAACAGCTATTTTCTATCAAAACCCAAAAATCCAATTTCCTGCAGAAATCAATCCAAAACAGTACATATGACACGCCAACCAGTGTGACGTATCTCCTAGGTAGTTTATATCTCAAATCAGGTCAAAAATAGACATAAACACAATTTTTATAAATTATTTCACGAAATTCTATATTTATTGAAAATATGTAAAATTCATAAATTAAATTAATTTTAGAATCAAGTAATCGAATCCATACTTTTATTGAGCGTCCAACTAGCATTACAAGGCTATGGAGAAAGTTTGGCGTCGTTTAGAAGAGCGGACGTCGTTTTCGAAACTTTAGTTTCTTAGTTTGAAAACTTGATTTTTAAACGGAGCTTCAAATCATGAAACGGACTTCACCACTGAATTCAGAGCACCCAAAAACCCTAGGTTAAACATATAATTTGTCAAATTTGGATGCGGGCCCTATGACACGCAAATTGAGGTAAATCTGAGCTATCCGATCTCGTTTTTCGAGCCCGTTTCAGAACATAGTCAATATATATATCTCATTTTTCAAAATTTATAACGTAGATTCCAAAAATGATATCAGTTTTAAAATCTAACGGTCCGATCGAAAATTCAATTTCAAAACCAATCACAAAATTAAATATTAAAATATTGCTACAATAGTCAACTTCTCACCGGAGCCGAGTTGGAAGCCGAGAGTGGTCGGAAATCAAAGCTGGAGTCGAGACGAATCCAATGGTGGTGGTGTTGCGGTGATCGGACGTCGGACGGCAGAACGACGAACAAAAAACCGATCTGATGGCGTGAATTTCGGGCTGCGATTTCTCCGGCGAGAGGCAGCGGTTCACGGCGGCAGTACCCGGTGCTAGTTCGTCGGCATCTTCTGGTCACGGTGGGTGGGCGCGTCTGGCACGGCAGCAGCCGGTGGAGGCTCGGATGAACAGTGACAGAGGGGAGATTTTGGGGGTTCACGTGGAGAAGAAGAAGAAATGGGGGAGTTTTTATGCAATTTTTCAAAAACTGTAGCAGTGGGACATGTGGCACAAGCTGATTCGACCGAAAAATAAGTTTCTAAAATTCTACTTTGGCCATAATTTTAAAAGATTCTTTCACTTAAGTCTCTCTTTAATTATACTTTTGTCTCCGATTTGAAATTTCTTTTTCACTTTTGTCTCAAATGTACCTAGACTTTATCTTGTCTAGATTCAACACCAATAATTTATTTCCGAAATTAATCCAAAAATATAAAATTATCAAAATGCCCTTGAATAAAATTACTTAATTACCCTTACAAAATTTAGGATTTTACACTATAAATAAGAGGAAAAAAAAAACTCAAAAGAGAGACTATCAAGGATTCAATTGGAAGTAATAACTATTGTATACATACACATGTGCATGGAAGTCCAATTCCCTAATATATAACATATTAACATA
>JXTB01001134.1:6778-18731 GCA_002914805.1 Parasponia andersonii
ATTTAAGTAACAACATAATTGGATAACCACTCAAAACGGGTAACTGGTTGATCATAAATAGAGGACTCCTGTTTCCCTTTCCTTGCAGGTTTCCTGTTTGACGAAGTATAGACTTGTTTCCCTTTTCTTTCAGAAGAGGTCGCCCATAACCTATACAGAGAAGGTCGTACATAACTTATACAAAAGAGGTCACACGACTACACGGAGGTCGCATATAACCTAAGCGGAAAAGGTCGCACATATCCAACACGGAGGAGGTCGAACTTAATTCTTACTTATGCGACCTTAGGATTTTAGACCGCACAACAATTGCTCCCCAGCTCCATTAGTTCTTTAGGACAAAATGGAGCTTCTTTTTACCGTGCGATCTTAAAAATGCGATGTCATGACCTAAACTTGAGATCTTTGAAGAGTCAAAGAGTCGCCAGATTTCAAATCCCATCTCTCAAGATCATGCGTATCTTTTTCTGACGGACAGAAACACGTGTAGCCTTTTCTGAGAAAGAGCAGAATTCGAGGAAGTCTAATGATATCAACCGTCATTTTTAAACCAAATCTTTTCAAATTTTAAACAATTCTGATTTTTCGGAAAGAATCAAATCCCACGTAAACTTCGGCCTTCAGATCTAAAAATCAAATTCCTTGATCTACGGCTGTGATTTATCGGTACTTGGAGTATAAATATCAGAAACCAGTCTGTTCCTGTTTTATTTTACTATTTCTATCTTTTTAGAAAATATCGAAACTTCAGAGAACCCTAGAGCGCCATTTCGTCCTTCAGCTCGCACAATCACAGTTTCTTCTCCGACGAAGTTCAAACTATCTCAAATCCTCTGCTTCTGAAGAAAGATTAGTTCATTTCTTCTGTTCTTGAAAAAATAATTTCAATTTTTAGGAATAAAAACTCATCCCATATTGAAGTGATGAGAATTATTTTTTATTCCCCCTTTTCAGTCCGTAGGGTAGACTTACTAGATAATAACCAGAAACGAACCTGTGAAAAGAATTTCTAGAATCTGATACCCTATTTTATTTCCCAACGAACTGCTCGAACATTTATTTTCTGACGAACTGCTCGAACAATTTTTACGAATCCGTAGACCTCTTAGGAATGAGCTTGCTTGTTAGTACAATCCTAGGATGAATACCCAAAGTGCTGGCATAGTAAGAATCCTCGATGCCTGAATCCCTGTGTATTTCTTTTCAGATGTTTAGTAGTGAGGAATTTAGGGAAGGGAATGCGTTTTCTGGAGAATCTGACTCGAGTGTTAGCTCCATTAACCTTGAAGACTATCTTGAGCCAGAACCTGAGATAGAAATAACAGGGGCTAGACAGAGTAGTCCTCGAATAGGCGATCTCCCCTAGGACCAGTGGCCCAGACTATCAGAGATGCCCCTGCATTTTCATCTGGCTACCAATACGTATAAGGGAATTGGTCATGTACCAATGTAAGGACGAGCTGCACATCGAACAAACTCAGCAAAATTGCGAGCAGCTATAAGATCGTCATACCCCTTCGTCTACCTATGGAATTTAACCGACCACACACTCCCCCACATGGACTCGCTTTTTTTTTCTGAGGCAGTCCTCAAATGTAGCGTGCATCTCCCACTCCATCCGTATACAAAATCAATTATTGATTACTATGGGGTCGTCCCTTTTCAATTGACCCCTAATACCTATAGATATTTAGTAGGTTTGTATATACTGTACCATAAACTAGGTTTAGAAACCCCTTCACCTGAAGAATTCGCTTGGTTCTACCAAGTGAAATCAAATCCGTCAGATCTCGGCTTCTTCTATGCGAGCAAATAGTCGAACCAGGCAATAAAAACGATCTACGGGGTTTGCAACAACATGGGAAAATGGAAAAATCTATTTTTCCATTTTGACTATGCAGCTAACGGCTTCTTTCAGAATCTCGGTAGGTAGTCTTCCAATTTATCGCATTGTTTCTATGTTTACTCTTATACTGATCGTATTCGAATGTCATCGCAGATAACAGGGATCGACCCGGACTCTCCAAGGAACAGCTCGCAAGGGTATATAAAATCAACGACCTTCCGATTAAGGAATTTAATTGGAAGGTACTAGGTACTTCGAATAACCTGGTCGCTTGCGGTCTGCTTCCGAAGGGTGCCGTGTTCCCAGACCCCCCGGTTCTCTCATCTAAGCCATCGAGCTCGAAGAAGAAGCCAAGGAAAAGGACAGATTTAGGTGCCTCGTCTTCAAGAATTAGAAAACAAAAAGCACCAGCCATACCTCCACACTCAGAACCTTCATCTCCAGAGACAGTGTTACCACTAGCTCCTCAACCAACTCCACAAGAAAAAGGTAATTGCACATTCATTCTAATTACCCTTATACTATATTTCCTCGCTCACTAATATATATGTACAGAGATGGTCATTGGTAGTGGCTTGTGAGCACCACCTTCAACTCTTGGGTCCATGGCAAAAACCAAAATACCCAAGAGTACCCCGCCATCAAAAGGGAAGGAGAAGGTCGACAGCTCGAAGAAGAGAAAAGTTGCCTTCGAGGACTTCCCAAGCAAGCTCGCCTCCACCACAACCTCAGCCAGTGAGTCATCCTGAACCCACCACCAAGGCTGCCACTTCTTCAGAACCGACCTTGGCAGATAAGGGTGAAGAGCTCTTCGCACTCCTCAACCAATTACCAGAGAAGGCCGGTATGAGCGTAGCCTTTATTGATCGCTTCACATCTGAGGAAGGTTGGGAGCGGATGAAGCGACGTTCTGCCAAGGTCGCTTTTGGATCTGCGATGAGGATGCTGGCCAATGTAAGCTTTTCTATCTTCTCTTCGAGTGTATTCTCTTGGTGTTAACAATTAGAGATTTATATATTTTTTTTTTTTAGACTACGGCTACTGCTGTCCTGATGCACGACCCGGTTCTCGAATGCTTGGAGAATGCTGAGAAAGTTGTAGAGATAACACAAGTATTCGAGAACTCGGAAAAGGCTCGGGAGGAGGAGAGAACGGACTTCAACTTGGAGAAGCAGCAGATGCTCGAGGACCTGGCCAAGGAGAGACTCGCCAAGGAGAATCTCGAGGAGAAAGCCAAAGAGCTCGAGAAGGTCATTTCTGAGCATCCGGATCGTATGAGGGAAGCGACCACCGAGGCAGTTCACAAAGCTATCGAGGAGTTCAAGGCGACCGAAGTCAAAGAACTCGAAGATAAAGCTAGTGATATCGCCTCGTCGGCTATTATTTTCAATATTTTCTGCGAGCATCCGGATTTTGACTTCTCCATCCTTGGCGAGGACGTGGTCGTACTCGTGCAAAGTTGGAGGGAGGATACCACCAAGGCTGGGATGGCGGCGTGAGCCCTTCTACATAACTTTGTTTTTATTATTTTTAGAATAATGCGGGCTTTGTCCCCCTTCTTTTCTGTGCATGTGCGGATGACTTTCTTTTAATAAATATTATTTTTCCTTATATGCTTCTGCAAAACAATGAAAAACAACAGTAATTTTAACTAAGTAGTCAATCACAGGTGATTGATTAGTACGCTTTTAGCGATTTGAATCCGACTAACTTAAAACGAGTTTTAAGCATTAGGATAGGTTAGGTCGCTTAAGAAAACAGTCAAAAGTTCCATGTCAAAATAAAACATAGCAATATATCACTTCGAACAACGAACATTTTGCTTAGTTACTTTTCTGTTCGAGGAGGGAAATTACGTAATACGACATGCTGAGGCATGAAGCGAGGAGAAAATCCTAGGATTTTAAGGAGATTCAGATATTTCGACGATCTAAAGCCTTGTCTCCTCTAAATGGACGTTTGCATAGTCCCTTAGTAAACCAGTAGGAGATAACATAACATTCTAATCCCACTGCTTCCCGAGTTTTATGGTGTCCGAAAACTGCCATAAAACTATAAAAGACGATCAGAAATGAGTTGAAGTAATAGTCAAAGAAGTATTATTGACGAATATTAATGAAGAAGATACAGTAGGCTGTTGAAGATAACATGAAGATTTATTAATAATAACGACGAAGTTGGTCTGCATTCCAGGCATGCTCAATCTTTTGTCTACCGATGCGAGCTAGGTTATATGTCCCAGGTCGAATGACGTTATCAATAACATAAGGTCCTTCCTAAGAAGGCCCAAATACACCAGCACCATGTTCTCTATTATTAGGTAGAACTCGTCGAAGGACAAGATCTCCAACTTCAAAATGTCTGTCTTTGACTTTGGAATTATAATATCGAGCAGTGCGTCATTGGTATGATGCAATTCGGAGCTGAGATTGTTCATGCCGCTCTTCTAAAAGATCGAGTTCAACTCTCAGCAATACATCATTCTGATTTTGCTCATAAATAGATTGCCGCAGGGAGCCCGCACCAATTTCAACAGGGATCATCGCTTCATATCCATAAGCCAAAGAGAATGGACTCTCTCCAGTAGTGGTTCGTTGTGTGGTGCGATAAGCCCATAAAACTTCTGGAAGTACTTCTGGCCAAGCTCCTTTATGCTCCTCCAGTTTTGTCTTTATATTCTGCTTGAGTATTTTGTTTATCGCTTCGACCTGCCTATTGGCTTGTGGATGAACAACAGTGGAGAAGCTCTTTTTGATGCCCAAGTTATTGCAGAAGTCACGGAACTCATCACAGTCGAATTGCTTTCCATTATCAGAAATTATGGTATGTGGTATACCATATCGACAGATTATAGATTTGTAAACAAAATCTATCATCTTCTTCGCGGAGATGGTGCCCAAGGCCTTGGCTTCTGTCCATTTTGTAAAGTAATCGACTGCGATCACTGCATACTTCAAACCACCTCGCGGTAATAGAAGCATCTCGATAATATCAATTCCCCACACAGCAAATGGCCATGGACTAGTCATTGAAGTTAAAGGAACATGTGGTTTTCTAGGAATCGTCGCAAATCGTTGACATTTATCACATTTCCTAGCAAATTCCAATGTATCCTTCTTCATATTTGGCCAAAAGTACCCTTGTCGAAGAATCTTGTTTGCAAGCGCTTGCCCTCCAGAATGATTTCCACATATTCCTTTGTGAATTTTCCTCATAATATAGCGTGCTTTTTTGCCATTGACACACAATAATAATGGCGAGCTGAAACTCCTTAGATAAAGTTGTCCATCCTGGATGATATAGCGAGCTGCTTTCATGCGAAGCCGCCTTGCATCGTCTTTATTCTCAGAGAGATCGCCATTTTGTATATATCACATTATGGGGTCCATCCACGACGGTTCTTCATCAACTGGCATAATTACTTGGGGTTCGACCTCGATGCTTGGTGATATAAGAAATTCAACGGGAACTACCTTCAACAATTCTGCATCTTTCGTTGAGGCGAGCTTAGCGAGCGCATCTGTCCGGGAGTTTTTAATACGAGGAAGAAGCTGTATGTCATAAGTGTCGAACGTTAAGAACAACTGCTGCACCTTCTCCAAATAGGCCATCATTCTTTCTCCTCTGGCTTGATAATCACACTTAACCTGACAGACGACCAGCTGGGAGTCGCTATACACCTCAATTATTTCAACCTTCATTTTCTGTGCGAGCTTTAGCCCAGCTATCAGGGCTTCGTATTTGGCCTCATTATTCGACGCTGTGAATTTGAAGCGAAGCCATAATGAATGTTGTGCCCTTCAGGACTAATTAAAACTATGCCCACACCTGCTCCATTTTCATTCGATGACCCGTCAATATAAAGCTTCCACAACTTTGATGTATCTGAGGCGGGTTTCTCGAGTACTCCCGTGGGAAGATTGATGTCGTATGTAAATTCTGTAATAAAATCTGCGAGGGCCTGACCCTTTATAGTAGTGCGAGGTTGAAAATTGATGTCAAATTGACTCAATTCAACAGCCCACTTAAGCAGCTGTCCTAACGCCTCAGGTTTCTGTAAGACCTGTTTCAGCAGGTAATTCGTGAAAACCCAGATGGAGTGAGCATGGAAGTAAGGTCGAAGCTTTCTTGATGTAATGACGAGTGCCAGCGCCAATTTTTCCATCTCTGGATATCTGGTTTTAGCATCAAGTAATCTTTTACTTAAATAATACACAGGTCGCTGAATATCTGCCTCCTCGCAAAGTAATGCAGCACTCGTCGCATACTTAGAGATAGCGTAATATAGGCATAATTCTTCTCCCAGATTTGGTTTCGATAAGAGTGGAGGGGAACCCAAGTGTTTTTTCAATTCTTGGAATGCCTGCTCGCATTTCTCTGTCCACTCAAACCTTTTTGATCCCTTCAACACCTCAAAGAAAGGTTGGCATTTACCAGTTGATCTGGATACAAACTGACTCAGAGCAGCTACTCTTCCTGCTAGGCTTTGCACATCTTTAGGTTTATGAGGAGATTGCATATCAATCAACGCTTGTATCTTCTGAGGATTTGCTTCGATCCCTCGCTGGTTGACCATAAAACCCAGAAATTTTCTAGATCCTACTCTGAATGCACACTTCTGGGGATTTAGCTTCATCTGGTATCTCCAGAGGATTTTGAACATCTCATCAAGGTGCTTGATGTGATCTTCAGCTTTCTCTGATTTGACTAGCATATCATCGACGTATACCTCCATTGTCTTGTTAATTTGCTTTGCAAACATCATATTGACAAGACGTTGGTAGGTTGCTCCCACATTGATAAGTCCGAAGGGCATCTTTTTATAACAGTATAACCCTCGATCAGTGATGAACGAGGTATGTTCCTCATCTAGCTCGTAGATGGGGATTTGGTTATATCCTGAATATGCATCTATGAAACTGAAAATTTCATGCCCCGATGTCGCATCTACAAGCTGATCGATTCTCGGAAGAGGGAAGCTGTCTTTAGGACATGCTTTGTTGAGATCGGTGAAATAAATACATGTCCTCCACTTCCCATTATCGTTTTTCACCAAGACTGGGTTTGCAAGCCAGTCAGGGTAGAAAGACTCTCTTATGAACCCAACTTTGAGCAACTTCTCCACCTCTTCTTTTAATGTGACGTAGCGTTTTGGATTCATGGCCCTTCTTTTCTGTCGTACAGACTTCTTTGTCGGATCTATGTTAAGACGGTGGGATATGATCCTTGAATCAATCCCTACCATATCCGAATGCTGCCATGCAAAGACATCCAAATTAGACTTTAGAAAAGCGATCAATGAAGCTCGCACAGGTCCTTGAACCTCCGTTCCAATCTTTAAAGTCCTGGAAGACAGATCGAATGATAAATCTTCCAGGTCTTCAACGGGTCCAGTTCTGACTTCTTCGTCTATTTCTCGAGGATCGAAGTCTTCACTGATGGTTCGACTGACGCTTTATGTGACGATCCGACTGGAGCTTCGCTCGCTGCCTCGACTGACGCTTTGCCTGCTGCCACGACTGACGCTTTGTCCTCTGCCACGACTGACGCTTTGTCCTCTGCCACGACTGACGCTTTGTCCACTGCCACGACTGATGCTTTGTCTGGCAAGTGGACCATCATTGCGCGAGATGTCACATCCTTTGCTGCAAGTTTTAGCGAGTTGTTATAACATGTCCTCACATCATATTGATTTCCTCGCACCTCGCCTACCCCGTGTTGGGTCGGGAACTTCATTGTTAGATGGTAAATCGAGGTGACGGCTCGAAGTTCCCTCAATGTCGGTCTTCCCAGCACAGCATTGAAGGCAGAGGGACAATCCACCACCAAAAACTGGGTCATTATCGATGAAACCCTTGGATAGGTCCCAACGCTGACCATCAGTTCAATCATGCCCATAGGCATCAGGCTGTCACCAGTGAAACTATAGAGTGGAGTGGCGGTAGGCTTCAGGTCGCTCTCATTCAACCCCATCTTCTTAAAGGCGTCGAAGTACAGGATGTCCACAGCACTCCCGTTATCGACCAATTCTCGCCACAACTGTGTGCTTCCACAGTTAATTTTTATGACCAGCACGTCATTATGCGGATAATGGACTTCCCTTGCATCTTGCTCTGTGAAGGTAATATCCATTTCCGGTACTCATTGAAGCTTGCATTGTCGCTGGTTAAGATGCATGACGTTGGTTAACGGCTGCTGTCGAGCTTCTCGTGTATATCTGTCCTGTGCTCTCTTGGAATCTCCTCCAACATGCGGTCCTCCGAAAATAGTTCGCACCTCACGCTGAATTTCTGGAGGTCGCTGTTGGTCTTCTTCTCGCCTTTCATCGCCCTGCCTGGTGTACTACCGCAATCGCCCCTCTCTAATCAGCCTTTCAATTTCATCCTTCAGGGCAAAGCAATTATTTGTATCATGCCCAATATCATTGTGATATCGGCAAAACTTGTTGGGGTCGCGCTTTGTCCTGTCCCGCTTTATTGGTTCTGGTTGTCGGAATCGCTCCTTCTGGTTTGTGACCGCATAGATATGATCTATGGGCGCGTTCAATTCAGTGTGATTGTCAAACCTCATAGGAGCTTTTGAAATCTCCTGCCTTTTAGGTCTAGGTTGATTCTCATTTTTCTGTTCATTATTCCTCTTGTTTTTCTTATTACCACTTTTGTTGGTAATGACTGCATCTTTAGTCGCATCTGTCCTTCCTCCTTTTTTAGTCATTTGAAGATTCTCGCGCAAAGATTCTAACCTCAGATGCCGACCAACTCTTCGGTAGAAGTCTTCGAGAGTTCTACACTCTCGCTCAAGTAATTCCTCCCAGAGTTTTGAATCTGGTCGCACCCCAGCCATCATAAGAGTAAGAACTCCTCCTTCAGGTGGGTTGTTGACCTTTGCTAGCTCTGAAGTGAATCGATAAGATCGTAGAGTCTCCTCTGGACCTTGCCGGATCTCAGACAAACTAACAAGCAGAACAGTGAAATTCTTTGCAGCTTGAAACTGTCTCAAGAATGCTGTCTGTAATTGTTGCCAGGACAAAATTGAGCCAGATTTGAGTCCTCGGAACCACTTCTTCACTGCTCCCGAGAGTGTTACAGTGAAACATCTGCAACGTGCATGATCACTAACCCGATGTAGTTCCATCAAGTCACTGAAGTGATCCATATGGTCCTGTGGATCAGTTTTGCCATCAAAAGTGTTAATGGTGGGAAGTCTGAATCCAGTGAGAAGGGCTGCAGCTCGAACCTCCTCGCTAAATGGCGACTGACGATACCCATCAGCAAGCTCATCGTCCAAACCAGCAAGTGCGTCTAACACAATTCTTAAATTGTGAACATCGACGTTCAGAGGGAAAACATCATCCCTCACTGGCGGCGCAGGCGGCCTTCGTTCGTTATCCTGATGCATGGCGGGTTGGTCAGGTAGAGTCTTCTACGATCTGTGAAAGGAATCCAGTGAAATAATGCGGCGAGACCGACTTTGGTCGTTGTGATGCGATACGGATCGATCATGACTACGTCATCGCTCCAAATACTGTCTTAGGTCTGCAGGATCTTATCTCGATTCTCTGCTGATTCTTTCGAAGACGCTTCTCGATGGTCGTTCTTGTTCGCCGCTCAAGCGATCTTGACTATTAGTGGATTTACGAGAAGGTTGTACACGATCACGGTTCGTACTTGAACTCTCTGTACCAGATTCTGGAGGCAAGTTTGCGACTTTACCTTGCCTTTCCCTTTGGAGATGCGATCTTCATGATGCTCTTGCTGAGTTCTTGGCTGGCCGCGTATTCTCGTCTCTAGGATATGTATTCCTTTCTCAGGTAACTGAGCAGGACGTTCTTTGGAACGTTCGTGTTGTGGTGGAGTCACCATCTACCCTTCAGCAAGTCGTCGCAGGGTTTCATTGATCTGGTTAGTGACTTGCTGAAGGTTCACCAGTGTCTCTTCCATACGATCCTGTCTCTGAGAAAGGTTTCTTTTGCAGTCATAGTAGGCTGATCCGGAGCAGGATCTGCCTGTGTAGCAGCAGTACTTTGAGGTTGGTTTTGGCTAGTTCCAGTGACTCTAGTAGTGTTTCTAGTGTTTGCCATTGTTAAAAAAGTGGAATTTGACAAACTTTTCCGCCGAAATACCCTCCTTCTAGCGCCAATTGTTGATGGAGGTTTTATCAACAATAAATTTAGAAACAAATTAAGAGATGTGGCTTGTGTGAGTTGAGTTATTAATCAAAGCAAATAAAGAGAGAGGATTTTATAGTGGTTTAGCCCCAAAAAAGATGAGCTTACATCCACTTTTTTTTTTAACTATTTTATGGAGAATTACAAGCACTCAAAGTTACAATGTCTCGTCTGAAGATCTCTCTCAAATTGGGAGTCGGAATTTCGAAGTCTGGAAATTGGAAAACTGAAAAACAATTGGAATCCCCCCTCTGGAACATTGAGTCCCCTTTATATAGGTGAAGGTAACCCAATGTTCCTAATTGTGAAAACGGGTAACTATACAATCGAGTAATATAATTTAAGTAACAATATAATTGAATGTGCATTTACGAGTATGTAATGTCATGAATATAAGAATAAAAAGATTCATTTACGAGTGTGCAAGTTTTAAGGGGAAGAACTTTATTTAGTACATATTTTTACATTTTCTCAAAATATGCTTTTAATGTTCAATTGAGTTAAAAAAGGGAGCAAATCTCTTTAACTTTGTCAAGTATATTTTGAGGAGGAGCTTAAAATATAGTAAGGATTAAGATAAAACTTGTCAAATTTTATATTTGTATATCCTTAAAGTTTCTTTTATCTCATGAATCAATATATGCCATCATCAAAAGGGGGGAGATAGTTGAGAAATTAAGGTTTCATTCTCACTCACTCTTATTTTGAAGATAGCAAATATTTGATTTAGTACTAATAATTTAACTTGAGTGTGTAGTAAAATAGCTTCAAAGGTTCTAACTCAAGTTGATCAAGGAATTACGCTAGAAGATGGATGTATATTAGACCTATTAGAATCAAGCTTAAAGATGGATAATTAAGATACAAGACCACACTTAGATAGTATGTATTTCATATTTAGTCTTGTATTTAATTTAGTTTATTGCACATAAATTCTCTTTACATTGACTTATACTTTTTAAAAGAGTTTTCAAACTATCTTAAGCTTAAAATGGTTATTCTATTATAGAAGTTAGAAAATAAAAAATAAAATTTTATTTGAAATATGATATCTTAAGTTTAAATAAGTTACAAATATATTTAAAATCATGATTTTTTGATATAGGCTAAAAAGAAATTTTCTATTTGCAAACTAGAATATGTTTTGGTATGAACACTTTCTAAATTATTATTAAATATCTTTATAAATCTAAAACAAGTTTGCAATAGTCAAAATACTCTTTTTAAATTGATTTTTAATATTTTTAAAGTGTTTGAAACTGAAAATGGCAGCAACAAAAATGTTACCATTAAAATTCGACAGTTGAAACAGTGTTACCAATGGCTAGTGTATTCAGTCAATTGAAAATATACTTTCGGTCTACCAAAAATGGCAGAAAGTGTGTCTAACAATTATAAACGGCTAGTTTTCATTCAAGCTTATAAGTAGAAGTTATTTTAAGACTTGAAAAAGTCTTTGCGTGAACTTAAATTGTTATTAAACTACTTTCAAAGTACAAAAGTCTATTCTTATATTGAATTAACTTTCAAATCATATTGAGCCAATCTTAGAGCATTCATTGTTTATTGTTCTCAAATCTCCTAAGTCAAAATTATTTTACTACCTTTGTAAGGAGAGTTCTTGAGTGTGTTCATTCTTATTTATCATAAACTCATTTGAGTATGAGGTGAGGTTGGCACCGGAGTCATAAGTAATCTGTGTATAGGTGACGTTATCACAGGAGTCAAAACAATCTGTTTTAGGTGATATTGTCACCAGAGTCTAAACAACCTGAGTATAGATGAGGTTGTCATCGGAGTCTAAATAACCCGTGAGTTGGTGAGATTGGCACAATTGTCAAAATAATCCATGTAAATGAGGATTGGCACCAGAGTCAAAACAATCCAAGGTTAGGCGTGATAAAGCCAGAGTCAAGATTATTGTAAAGGCGTGAGTGTGC
>JXTB01001135.1:6967-23370 GCA_002914805.1 Parasponia andersonii
AATATTTTATTAAACTCTGTTTATTTCTAACTGTTGACGGAGGTTTTGTCAACAATAAATCTGGAAAATTTTTAAAATGTGGTTTGTGTGTGAAAAGGGTTAATTAATCAAAGTAAATAAAGAGACAATAATTTTATAGTGGTTCAGCCCCAAAAAAGATGAGCCTACATCCACTGTTTTTTTACTATTTTCTGGAGAATTACAAGAGCTCAAAATTACAATGTGTTGTCCGGAAAGAATAAGCAAGAGTTTAAAAAGTTCTCAAAAGATCTAAAAGATAAAAGATCAAAGATATCCCCCAAAAAGATCTCTAAAATGAAACATTGAACTCCCTTTATATAGGTGAGGATAGTTTAATGTTTCCCAATTGTGAGAATGGGTAACTGTATAATCGGAAAATATAATTCGAGTAACAATATAACTGGGTAATAACTTAAATGAGATGACTGGTCGATCTTTAAAGAGAAACTTGTGTTTCCCTTTCTTTGTAGGTTACCCATTTGATGAAGTTTAATCTAGTTTATTTTTCATTCTGGTCGCACTTAACTCGTTCGGAGGAGGTCGCACTAACTTATGCGGTAGAGGTCGCACTTAACTCTTACTCATGCGACCTGACACGTTCATTTGGTCAACTTTTCCCTTTTGGTATTAACCAACATATAGGATTTTAGACCGCACAACAATTGCCCCCCAACTCTATTAGTTCTTTAGGACAAAATAGAGCTTCCTTCTACTATAAGTGTGAGCTTAAAAAATGCGATGTCACGACCTAGACTTGAGACCTTTGAAGAGTCGCCAGATCTCAAATCTCACCTTTTCAAGATCACGTGCACCTTTTTTTGATAGATGAAACTACGTGTCACCTTTTCTAAGAAGAAATAGCACAACTCGAGGAGACTTTTCCCTTCTTTTTCTTTTTTAAACAGACACAATGATAGCAATGATGCCAGTTGTTGTCTTAAATCGAATCGTTTCAAATTTTGAAAAGATACCGATTTAATTTCGGAAAATCAAATCCCGCGTAAACTTCAGCCTTTGGATCTGAAAATTAAATACCTTGATCTACGGTTGTGATTTGACGATGCTCGAGTCATATATATCGAAAACTAATCCGCCTCCTCTTCAAAAAATCTATCGTCTGCTATTTCTCTCGAAACCCGAAGCATTCACAAAGCAAACCTTTCCGTGTCATCTTGTTCTTTAGCTCGTACAACTTTCAGCCTCTTCTCTGACGAAGCTATCACCGCAATCCTTCAGACTATATCTCGATCCCTCTGTCTTCGAAGAAAGGTTAGTATATATCCTCTCTCTCTTATTGTTCTCTGTCCAGAAAACCTATATACAGATTTTATTTCTAGAAATTGAATCCAGTTGTAGAGCCTAAATGTCCTGAATAAAAACCCGTCCCACACCCAGATAGACAGGAATGGAAATATTTTAGATCCCCTTCGTTTGTTTATAGAATACCTTCTTTTAGATGACTGACAGAGATGAATTCGTGAAAGAGTTTTTTTTTTAGGGTCTGAAACCCTTTTTTTTTTTAAAGAACTGCTCGAACAATTTTTATAAATCTATAAATCGATTAGAAAAAATTCGATGAGTAGCTTGTTGATGCAATCCTAGGATGAGACCCAAAACTGCTCGCATATAGCTAAGGTCCCTAATGCTCGCATAGGACTAAATCCATCCATATTTCTTTTCAAAAGTCTAGTAGTGAGGATTTTAGAGAAGGAAATATATTCTCAGGAGAATCTTCCAATACTAGCGTTAGCTCCATAAACCTCGAAGATTTTCTTGAGCCAAAACCCGAAGTTGAGATAACCAGGGTCAGGCAAAGTAATTCTCGCATAAGCGACCTTCCTCAAGACCAATGGCCCCGACATATCAAAGATGCCCCTGCATTCGCAACGGATTATCAATATGTAGAGGGAGACTGGTCATGTACCAATATAAGGACGAGCTGCACCACGAATAGGCTCAGCAAGATCGTGTGCAACTACAAGATCGTCATCCCTCTTCACCTTCCTATGGAGTTCAATCGACCACATACACCACCTTGCAGAATTGCCTCATTCTCTGAAGCAGTTCTCAAATGCAGGGTCCACCTCCCACTTCATCCTTACATAAAATCCATCGTCGATTATTATGGAGTCGTTCCTTTTCAACTAACTCCAAATACTTATAGATACATGGTAGGTCTGTACATACTATACCATAAACTAGGCTTAGAAACTCTCACTCCTGAAGAGTTCACTTGGTTTTACTAAGTGAAATCAAACCCATCAGATTTCAGCTTCTTTTATACGAGCAAGTGGTCGAACCAAGTAATAAAAACTATCTACGGGGTTCGCAACAACATAGGAAAATGGAAAATTCCATTTTTTCACTTTGACTATGCGGATAACGGCTAAGGATGTTTTAGAGCTTGATACATGGAAAGTAATGAACAAAATACCCTTAGAATTTAAGTTATGTCATTTCTTAGTCATTAAGTATCACTTTTAGACCAAATCTGGTCATTTGCTTTCCCTTTCTCTCCAGCCACGACCTGAGCCTCTCCAACACCTTCCTACACTTCTCTCAACTCCTCTTAGCTATATCCAAGAGTTTCCAAGTGGTAGAACTCAAATTGGAGCTCTAGAAAGTAAGATAAACCAAAACTAGTCAAGGTAGCTCTACTAAGTTCTTCTTTCTAAGTCTTGTCCTTTAATTTTAATTCTCTACTTGTTTCCACTTAAACAAAGGTTTTTTAAAGTCTTCTTAAGTCCAAAAATTTATTTCTAAGCCTTGGAAATCAGTTGGTGAGATAGAAGGCAAGAACACTAGCGAAGACTCAAACTAATTAAGGTAAGGTTTATGTTGGATTTTGAATTTGTAGTGAATTTCCTTTATTTCAGCTCTTAAACCTAAGATATTATTTGATAAATAATGGTCCTAGGAACCCTTATATATTGCTGGAAACATAAAATTTAAGTGAAGGATTAAAGTTAAACCTAAAGCCCCAAAGTTTGCTATTTATGGAGTTAAGTGTTTTTATGTGTAATAGATTAAGTTTTCTATGTTTGTAATCTGATTTCTTAAATTTGGATTGTATATCTTATTGATCCTATTGTCTATTACACTCATTTGGTGGCTGCTTGTGATAACACACAAGTGTAAAAGTGGTTTTAAACTTGTTGAAACCGAAAAAGAGTTCAAGTGCACTTAGATTGTTCTAAGCGATCCTCTTGATGTATATATGTGGGAATTTGGATTTCTAATTACTATTGTAGGTTTAAAATCATGATTTCAATCATGTGAGAACATCCTAAAAATAGGAAAGGTGCTGTCCAATTATTTTTAAAATGAAATGGCACCATTTAGGAGCAAATGGACTAGTTTTAAAAAATTATGTGCTATTTTGGATCATTTTTGTGCTAATGAACTAGTATTCATATTTTAATACCTTTGAAAAGTTTTTCAATGGTATTTATTGACTGCCAAGTACCTTAAGTGATTTATATGCTTCTGAGTCATTTTAAGATCAAGTTTCCTAATTTCTTGAAAATTCTGATTTCGGTATTGTTCTAGTATCTTGATGCATTCTTTTGGCAAAATGTGCATTTTGAATAACAGTAAACAATGACAGGTGAATAGCACATCAATCTCTAGAGGATATTGACCCTTTCCACAATTCATTTCTATTCAAGACACGAGATAAGTAAAGTACTCAACTGCAACACAAGAAGTATGTGCTATATAAGTATCTATTATGTTTCCATGTTTTGCATTTATTCTAATTATGAGTATGACCATTGGCATTTCGATTTCAGTATATATATGCTTGGTAATTTTGGTATGGTATTATTATGTACACCATATAACCATGCATGTTTTATGAAAAAGTTTAAGAAATGTAATATGATTTATAAAATGCCTTAGTATTATTGTGTAAACTATTTTATGATTTATGAAATGCCTTAGTATTATTGTGTAAAACTATTTTATCATAGAGAAATTAAGACCAGGTAACTTTCAGAAGATTTTGTATCACTATTACGAGGAAGCAGGATAAATATTTATAGTTTCAGAGTGACAGCCCCAGGAGAGGGGCAAGTGTGACAGGATTAGTCAGAACGTTTGTCACAATATTCCTCCTCCAAGTTATATGATAGACTAAACTACAGTCTCGGGCCGTCTTGTCTCTTGAGCTTGATGGGGTAATGATGGAATAAGGTTAGTAACGAGCCTCACTGTAGTAAGAGCTGGCGGGAGGAGAACCCATGGGATATCATTAATTCAAGAAGCCCTGCAGGCACAGTACTGAACCGAATAGTGGGCACAAGACAGGGAAGAGTCTAAAAGAAATTATTTATACCAAAATATTTAAGCAAGCACGATCATACATTTAATTCATATCATTGAGTAACATGTCATCCATTACTTTACTTACTGAGCTGTAGCTCATTATAATCTTGTGTTGCAGGTAATGATTGAGATGACAACATGAGCTTGTGAGTTAAAGTAGAGGTCTAACCTTGGTACTATACATATGGATATTTTGACCACTTGTGGGGGGTCTAGTTTGTGTATTTTGGGATGTTTTGCAGTCTCTAAATGAAGTTATTTTTAGTTCATTTTTTTTAGTACCTATTTACTACGTTTCATTTTGTAATATATGTATATACTGATCATGTATGTAAGCAAAGTCAGCTATCCATAGAGTTTTAAAGAAAATAAATAGTTCGAATTGGCCCGTATTTTGAAAAAATAATTACAGGATTATCTTCTAAAAGTAACGCCTTATAAATTGAAAGTTAATAAATTTCCACTAGTAGTAGGAGTATAAAGAGGGCGTTACACCTAGAGACGTTTAGATTTCGTCCTCCCTACAGAGGGTGTCTATTTAAATTAATAACAAGGCTTAATTTTCTAGAGATAGGATTTTCAAAATTGACCTACCCTATAGAGGCAATTTTGAGTTAAGCTGCTAAAATCTGAAATAATGGGTTACACTCGTGAGGATACAATTAAATTGTTAATGGTATCCTGACCATAAAACGGTAGTTAATAAATAAAAGAAAATATGAGATACTTTGATGTTTTATTTATTAATTGAGAATGTCTCTATTCAATTAATTATTATGTGACCTATCCTATGACGGCACCTAATTAGAGAAAATTAAATTACTGTGGAATTAGTAAATAAGTTTATATGTTTATTTAGTTGCATCATGCATTGCGTTTACTATTCCGAATTCTTTGTGATATTTATTTTCAAATATGTTGAATGTTGTTTTATTTATTTAATTTCAGCAAACATGTCAACCTCGAATCCCATTATCGCTTTACTCGCAAATAAAAATTAACTGAAGATAATTTTATCAAGTGGAAAAGTAATATAAATATCGTGCTTGTTAGTGAAGACTACAAGTTTGTGCTTACAGAGGAATGTCCTCCTCAACCCACTGCTAATGCTACTTGTGTTGCACGAGAAAGCTATGAAAAGTGGACTCATGCCAATAATAAAACTCGCTGCTACATGTTAGCAGGCATGACCATCGTGCTTAGAGCTAAGCACGAAAAGATAGAGACTACTTGTGAGATAATGGAGTCTCTCCAGGCCATGTTTGGGCAACAATCTGATTAATCTCGCCATGGTGCAATTAAAAAGGCTATGAATGCAAAGATTAAGAGAGGAACTCTAGTGAGAGATCATGTTTTGAACATGATCAATTACTTTGGAGAAGCTAAAGTTCACAGGGCTGCGATTGATGACCGCACCTAAGTGAGTATAATTCGGGAATCACTCTCACCTGATTTTCTTCAGTTCAAGAGCAACTATGTTATGAACAAATTGAATTATACGATGACTCAACTGCTCAATGAACTGCAAACCTTCGAATCGATATTGAAAGATAAAGGTAAAGATGGTTCAGCAACTGTTGCTGAAACAAATATTGTAGAAGAAAATCCTTCTACCTCTAACAAAAATAAGAAGAGGAAGAACAAGGATGCCTCTGGGTCTAAGTCTAAAAGAGCAAGAAGGGCAACACGAGCACCAAGAAGAACAACTCCAAGGACAAAAAGCCGAAGGGAAAATATTCTCACTGTGGAGTTGAAGGGCATTGGAAGAGAAACTGTAATAAGTATCTCTCCGAATTGAAAGAGAAGAAGAAAGGTAAATATGATTTACTTGTTTTAGAAGCTTGTTTAGTGGAAGAAGAGTCATTTGATATATCTCCCTGGATAGTTGATTCCGGACCCACTAATCATGTTTGTTCTTCTTTTCAGATGCTTAGTTCTTCAATGAAGCTTTCCGACAGGGAATTCACGATGAGAATAGGCAATGGAGCCAAAGTTTCAGCAAAAGCTGTAGGAGTCGTCCGTCTTTATTTTAGGAATAAATTTTTATTATTGAACAATGTTTATTTTATTCCTGATTTTCTTAAGAATTTGATTTTTATTTCAAGACTATTTGAACAAATGTTTAGAGTTTCTTTTCTTAATAATGAGATTATTATTTCTAGAAATGGTTTAAACATTTGTTCTGTAAAAATGGAGAATGAACTTTACATGTTAAGGCCAGACGAACAATCACTGCTTAATACCAAAATGTTTAAAGTAGAATATCCCAAACCTAAAAAGAAAAAAGTTTCTTAAGACAACGATACATATCTTTGGCACTTAGGTTAGAGCATATCAATCTAGATAGGATAAACAGGCTTGTAAAGGATGGTCCTTTAGGAGAGCTAAAAGTTGGCACTCTACTAGTTTGTAAATCTTATCTAGAAGAAAAAATGACTAAGAGACCTTTCTCAACAAAGGGCGAAAGGGCCAAACCCCTTGAGCTTGTGCATAGCGATGTATGTGATCTATTGAATATACAAGCAAGAGGTAGTTACGAATACTTTGTCATATTTATTGACGATTATTCACGATATGGATATGTGTACCTAATACAAAGAAAATCTGAAACCTTTGAAAAGTTCAAAGAATTCACAGTAGAAGTTGAAAAGCAATTAGGTAAGTCATTAAAAATTCTTCGATATCGAGGAGGTGAATACCTTGATAATAAATTCAAGGATCACTTGCTGGAGAATGGCATCCTATCCCAACTTACAGCACTTGGAACACCATAACATAATGGTGTTGCAGAAAGGAGAAACTGAACGTTACTTGATATGGTTAGATTAATGATGAGCTACTCTTCCCTACCACTCTCATTCTGGGGTTATGCACTACAAACCGCTATTTATATTTTGAATGTAGTACCTTCCAATTCTATCTAAAAGACACCTTTAGAGTTGTGGAATAGACGCAAACCTAGTTTACATCACATCCGCATATGGGGGTGCCCAGCACATGTACTAAAAGGAAAGACTGGGAAGCTAGAACCACGTACAAAGGTTTGTTTATTTGTGGGTTATCCAAAAGGCACGAGAAGAGGTTTATTTTATAGTCCTCAAGACAAAAAGGTATTTATATCGACAAATGCTACTTTTCTTGAAAATGACTATATGACAGATTTCAAACCTCGAAGTAAAGTTATACTAGAGGAATTACTTTCTGATCAGATCAGACCACAACCAACAACAATTGTTGAACGACAAAATTATGAGACCACTATTCCAGATCAGAATACCTTGGCAACTCAACGTAGTGGGAGGGTTATTAAACCACCTGCTCACTACAGGGAAGTTGGAGAAGCACATGTTGCTGTTTCTGATAGTAGCCAAGATGACCCATTGATATACAAACATGCAATGGAAGATTCTGATACGAAAAAATGGCTAGAGGCTATGAACCAAGAAATGGAATCCATGTATTCTAATTCTGTCTAGGAACTTGTAGATCCACCTAAAGATGTCAGGCCCATTGGATGTAAATGGATCTATAAAAGAAAAAGAGATGTAGATAAAAAATTTGAAATGTTCAAGGTTAAGTTAGTGGCAAAGGGTTATACCCAAAAAGAGGGAGTTGACTATGAAGAGACTTTCTCGCCAGTAGCCATGCTTAAATCCATACGTATCCTCTTATTCATTGCTACATATTTAAACTATGAAATATGGCAAATGGATGTCAAGACAGCTTTTTTGAATGACTATCTCGAAGAAAGCATCAATATGATGCAACCAGAAGGTTTTGTAGCTAAAGGCCAAGAGCAGAAAGTTTGCAAGCTACTTAGGTCTACTTATGGACTTAAGTGAGCTTCAAGATCATGGAATCTAAGATTTGATGAGACGATCAAGTCTTATGGTTTCGATCAAAATATTGATGAACCTTGTGTATATAAGTACATCAAAGACAAGAAAGTGGTCTTCCTAGTTCTTTATGTAGATGATATTTTGCTTATTTGGAATAATGTGGAAATATTATCTAATGTAAAGAAAGGGCTAGCTGAGCAATTCCAAATGAAAGATTTGGGAGAAGCAAGTTATGTGCTTGGGATTCAGATTATTCGAGATCGCAAGAACAGACTTTTGGCACTATTTCAAGCATCTTACATTGATAAGGTGCTCATTCATTTTTCGATGTAAAACTCTAAGAAATGACAGTTACCTTCTCGACATGAAGTTATCCTTTCCAAAGAGCAATGTCCCAAGACATCTCAAGAAGAAGAGGATATGAGATGGGTTTCTTATGCATCTGCAGTTGGCAGCCTTATGTACGCCATGTTGTGTACTAGGCCCGACATATGCTACGCAGTAGGGATAGTCAGTCGTTTTCAATCAAATCCAGGATTAGATCATTGGATAGTGGTAAAGCTCAAGTATTTTAGGAGAACGAGAAATTATATGCTGGTTTATTCAAGTCAGTATTTAATTCCTACTGGTTATACTGATTCTGATTTTCAATCAGACAAAGATACTCGAAAGTCGACGTCTGGGTCAGTGTTCACTCTTAGTGGTGGAGCCATTGTCTGGAGAAGTGTTAAACAATCCAGTACTGCAGATTCTACTATGGAAGCAGAATACATAACAGCTTGTGAAACAGCTAAAGAAGTAGTTTGGCTTAGAAAGTTCTTTACTGATTTGGAAGTTGTTCCAAATATGGATAAGCCATTGACTTTATACTGCGACAACAGTGGAGCGGTGGCGAATTCAAAAGAACCAAGAAGTCACAAGAGAGGAAAGCATATAGAGAGAAAGTATCATCTGATTAGAGAGATAGTACATCGAGGAGACGTAGTTGTTATGAAGATAGCATCTAAAAACAACATTGCTGATCTTTTTACAAAAACGCTTCCAGCAAAGACTTTTGAGAGTCACTTGGAGGGCTTAGGATTGAGAGACATGTCTCACCTGCTCTAGGGCAAGTGGGAGATTGTTAGGGTTTATGCCCTAAAAGCATGTATATTTTGGATATTTGTTGAATTAATAAAATGACATTTTTCTATTTGAATTTGTGAATAATTTGTTTGTCTTTAAATATCATAAAATCCCTAGTTTATTTATGTGACCATGAATTTAGTATATAAGTGTTATATACATGAGGATTAAATTTATGGATAATAAACTAAATATAGTCCGTAATAATTAATTAAAGTTTTGGATCTTTAATTAAATATTATTAGTACAGTCTATTAACATTGAGAATGTAATAATCTTATCTGGACTATTGAAGTGTTGGCATCACAATGGAGGTACTTTATATAATTCGATTATATAGGACTGGACCACACATGATTTGAATCTCACATAAATTCCGTTAACTGTTGAGAGTTCAAATAATGTTACTAGATGATCATATGTAGATCAATCTTAATCCTGAATAGTTATAGACTCATATTTATAACATTATGTTCTTTGACATACTTGTTAAAGGTTTATTTTTAAACAGATCGAAATACTTGTATCTTGGGAGCATGATGAGATGAGTAGCTGGGAATGTAACTTACAGATATGGAATCAATTCCTTCTATTAGGAAGCTAGAAAAATGATTCCCTTGTGTATTGATTCAGGACTTGAACAGTTTGAGTACTCAATTTATAATAGATTTATAAATTAATTGTTCATTAGAGAATCAATAGTATACAAGGATAAAGAAGTAATTGGAGAGGTAAACGGAATATAACCTAGCTCTAATTATGAATTGTCTATAGAGGATTGAACTATATGTAATGATTAAATCGATAGACTTCTCACTATTTTCTGAGTAAATTAATTCTGTAGTTTCAAGAGTACAATTCCGGATTTTTAGTGGAGTAATACTGGAATTAATAAATTAGACAAATTAATTAAAGAGTTTAATTAATTGTCATAATTTATTGGAGCTTGAATTATAGGTCCATAGATCCCCAATTCCACCTCTTACAAACACTGTACTGGATATTACATTATTTCTATTTCTGCACACTTTGTCTAGATAAATAGTTTATCTATATGTAATTAATAATTGTTATTAATTAATTCAAATTTATGGAGAGATAAGTTTCCTAATTTGTTTAAATTTTGAATTTAAAAATATCTAATTATCAGATAATTAAATAAATAGAAATTGAGAAACTGACTAAAAGTGAAACACCCTTTCTTGAAGGAGTGAATTATCTGCTAGTTTATATATATATATTAACTAATTAGATTAAATAGATATATATATATATATATATAAGTTTACGTTTAATATATATAAAAAAAAGGTTAGTAACCTTTTTTAAAAAGGATATATATATATTAATTTGATTAATATATTATTTATTAAATAGTTTAATAAATATGTATATATACACATAAAACAACCCTAGCAGCGAATACAGAAAAGACTACGTATTATTTTCTACAAGCCTCCATAAACTAGAGAGAAAAAGAAGAGAGTCTTCATATTCTCTGTAGAATAAAACTCTTGCAATCTCATGTGTTGAGAAAATTACAAGTACCTAAAGTGTAAGTTTTAAGAGATTATACGTAACGCTCACACGTTCATCCAATTGTGCTTGAGGCTTAAATTGGAAGATCGTGGTTTAGAAGACAGTAAAACTAAGATCCGCTGATAAGCTACAAGAGGTATTAGACTATTCTCTTTGTATGTTTTTATTTGCTATGAATTAATACTATGCACTCATATAGTCAATTGTTTTGAGAAAATTTTTGAATGTTCCTTGGCCAATCTTCCGCTGCAAAAATCGTTTTTAAATCCAATAAGGTGCTCTGCATGAACTCAGCCTTTTACAAATTGCTTCTCGAACTGGTCCATGGTCTTCGATATCTTCTGCAAACTCCTAATGGACAAGGAAGATTCGAGAGACTTAAAATCGAGCCCATAGACTTTTTAATGGTGGTCATATTGGCTTGGTTGTCGAGACGAGTAACGATGGTGTCGAGCCGCGTAGCAAGGCAGAGGTAGTTCATCTGCTCAGTCTGCTTGTGGATGGCATTCTCGACATAGATTTGAGCCCCATCAATATTGCCTTTCTTCATGGCTTTCTTGATCTTAAGCTTCTCAGATTTCTCTTCCTTCTCGCACTTTTTGGTTATCCAGTTCATAGTTATTAATGTTCTTGCCTCGTGTCCAGCCATTGAAAGTTTGGATATTAGTAGATGTGTATATGCATATAACTGGATTGGCCACTACTTTTGATTTTTCCTTTGAAATGGATATGGGTCAATGGGTACTTATTTTTTTTCTTTTTTTGAGAAAGGTACCCAGTTCATGTTTATGATCTTCTGTTGGGTTTTTGCAGTCGTATTAACATATAAATGTGTGGAAATCTTTTAACTAGCTGTGTGCTCGAATTGGTCAATTTAGAGAGTTTTGAGGCCGTAAGCAATTTACTTGAGATGTTGTTTTCACAAGTATTTAGTAATTGAAGGCTTATTTTGCTTCTGTAACGTAAGCAAAAATTTTGTGACTAACAGTCATAAATTAAGATTATATAGTACAAAATTATGACTATTATGAATTATGTAATTATTATTATCATGGTAATAATTTTGTACTATGACTATTATGACTATTATGACTATCATATATATGACTACTAATAGAGAATACAGCATAGTTTTTTTTTGTAAAATTAGATTTGTTTTAGATAAATATTACTAAATTATTGTTGGCCAATAGGAATACTTATTTTCTTTTTGTAAAATTAGCATAAATTTTACAAATAAGAGTCACAAATCACAGTACAAATTGTACAAATCATGGTAATATAATCTCACAATATTCGTAACAATATAAAATATATGGTGACCTTGAGTTACAAAATGTAACTAGTACTTCTAACTATAAAGTTAACAACAATGGAAAATAAAAATGTGACTACAAGATATCACAAAATTGTAACAGATGGTCACACATATTCTGATTTCTTTTAATCGTAATGTTATTAATATATAAAACATATTATAATTATTTGTCACAAATTTGTGACAAATGGGATATGAGTTTGGAGGAGAGATAGAACGAGCAGAACATTTGGAAGAATGAAAAAAAAATATTAGCTTGGAAACAAACGAAAAAAAACTCCTATTTCAACAAAAAATAAATAAAAGAAAGAAAGTGATGGTAGGAGTTATACATATAAGAGGAAAAATTTAGGAGAAAGTAGGGAAAATGAAGGAAATACTTACCTAAAAGATATAAAATGACATAAAAAAAAAATTTCTCTGTAAAAAAATCTACTACAAATACAAATAATTGCTATTTAAAATGTAGTTCTGAAAAATATTACTGAAAAAGTAAATTAGAGCCAAAAAATTCTCAATCTCCGTAATTTTCCCTACTTTGAGGAGATACATTGACGACTAGACCCTTTCAAAAATGATTTTCTATTTTAAATAGGTCTGGCAATTCGTGTTATTGTGTCGTGTTCGGGTCAACACGATTACGACACGATACGATAACACCTAACCCGAACACGACATGATTAATAAACGTGTCAAAAATTTAAATTCGTATATGACACGATTAATATACGTATAACACGACACAACACGTATAACCCATTTAATAAGCATGTCATGTATCATATTATGACCCGTTTGACACGATTATGCACTACTTAATTTAATTTTACTTATATAAATATGCTTAAAATTAATCAAAATCACGTTTAATATATTAAAATATTGATAAATATGTCGTATTGGTGTCGTGTTGACACGACATGAAAACGACACGTTTAATTAAACAAGTTACACGGGTCATTTTCGGATTAAGCAGGTTGACCCGAAACCTACCCGTTTATTATACGTGTTACACGTGTCAACCCGAAATTAACACGAAAATTAAATGGGTCACTCAAACCCGTTTATTTCGTGTCATTTTCGAGTCGTATCATCGTGTCGTGTAAACAATTGCCAGCCCTAATTTTAAAAACCATTTAAGAGTCTTTCGGGACCCGAAATACCAAAAATATCCTTTGGCTAGAAGTCTCCAAATTTTAGTCATTTTGCTATAAGAGTCGTTCCTAGAATTAGATCTGCTATAACTATTATACGTTTTTAGTTATTTATGTATCTGCGAATCACTGATTTCTAAGTCCTTGTAATGTTTGGACTATTTTAACATTCTGCTAATAAGTAAATATTTATTCACAGATTAATGTCAATTTTTAAATAACTTATGTAAAAATGTTATGGCCAAAAACTTAGGTCAGTTGGCAAAAGAGCTACTTTAAAAACACATATTTGTATATAGGTTAGGCTTTTAATTTATATACAAAATAATTTTTTTCGACAATACTCAACTATACTTTACTACATACTTAATTACGCTCAATATCATACCCGACAATATAAAAAAATTATTTACAAAGAGTTTTAATACTTATACCTTTATTCAAAATTTACTTTCAAAAAGTTCGTTCGTTCAAATTTTTCAACTTTTATAATTAAGTACTTAAACAAATCAAAAGGATATCAGCCTTTCCGTACACAGTCGTAGATTTTTCCTATACTGTTCGTATATTTTCCCAGTGTCCATGAAATTATACTTTAAAACATTTGCATTTTCAATCAACAATTGGATTTCAATTTTCGATACATCAAAAGGTAAAATTCAGAACCTTAGGCTTTTTAATATTATGTTTTACCTTTATTTTCTAATTTTGATGTTATAAGGTAAGATTTCAAAAAAAAAAAAAACTGAAATATCTCAAAAGGTAATTATTTTTTTGAAAAGTCCTAGATTTATTTATTTACAAATACTACTTTTTAAAGTATTTATAAAAATATCATTTTTTACTTTGAGAGTTAAATGAGGTAACTAATCGAGTTATTTTAAGATGAAATAACTGTTATTACAAGTAACTCAATTAATTATCTCAAATATCTTTTAAAAATTCTATTTTGAAAAAAAAGTGGTATTTTAGAATTAAATTTTAGAAATGGTATTTTTCAAATGGAACTTAAAAAAATGGTCACATTTAGATATATCCTGGATTGTCAAAAGAAAAAAAAAAGTTCTGTTTTTTTGCCTTATATTTCGAAAAAACACATTTTTTTTAATTTAGTTTTACCATTACCTATTTTTAAGAAGTATATTTCGTGTATAAAATATGTATAGTATACATTTATTGTGAAAATATTTACAAATAGTTCGCATTTATCGTGTAAATTTATAATCATGGTATTACCGATTTTTAAGTATATTTTTATATATAAAATGTATACCATGATTTATATTTTATGTATAAAATATTTGTGGTATATATTTCTCTAAAAGTAAATATAAAAATACATGGGTATTGATGCAAATACAAAAGATTATCTATGTAAATATGCTTAAAATGGGTATTTGTACACTTTTGTTTCCCCAAATATTTATGTAAAAGACTTCTTTCTATTTTATTTTATTTTATTTTTAAGGGAACGTAAGTAACCATTTTATATGTACGGTACTGAGTGCATCACACAAAATAGTGCCTTATTATAATATTATATTACTTTCTGATTCTGATAGCAACTAGACTTTTACCAAGTTTGATAGTTATCTTATTCTATGTGATTTATCCTCGTATACATGTACCATATTGAGACTTCCATGATCAAGACAAATTATCAGCAAACATACTATACCTTGATGGCACAAATAGTCCACGAAGTATCCAATCTGTAACAATTTGGTCTTCAAAATTTTAATTGTAATAATTAAGTCTTTAATCTTATAATTAGTAGCAAATTGATTCTTGGATTGCAACTTGTTATTAATTTTTTTTTCTCAAAAACATACCTTGTGGTATCTAAAAGTATATTTAAAACATAATTTTAGAATTTCAAGCATAAAAATGAACAATCACAGAAAAAAAAAATTTAATTTACAACTCCAAAAATCTTAAAAAGTGCAAAGAATGCATCTTTTATTATCTCGAAATCCTTTTTAGTTTTAAATAATCTTTTAGATACTACTATGAAATCCTTATATACTTTTCGGTTAGAAATTTAACATCAAGTTGTATAGGGGCCAAATTACTACAAATCGAAAAATTTAGGAACTTAATTGCTACAATTGAAATTTTAAAAATCAAATTGCTATACAAATTAGATGGTTTAGGGACTATTGGTGCCATAAATCCTTTTATCAAATTAAGTGTTCAACTTTATTTATTAACTTTGAATTGAAGTTATTAAAATTTTAAATAACTTGTGAATAAATTTTGCGTATGTTCTATATAAACATGAGACACAAGAAATATAAGTTATATAAGTTATTAACTTTAAATACTCTTTCAGATATTACTGTTGGAGCGGTTTTACACCAGTCGTCCACGTGTCATGAACTGCTGATGCTGGATTCTCCAACTGTTCAAGTGCCCTTGCTACTTCACAAATCTCTGAACTCCAAGCAGGATCGGAGAGGCGGGAGTGGCTACCTGCAAAGACTCTCCGATGCTTAAGTCAGTGGTTTTTCTTTGCGTTTTTGGTAGCAAGGAGAAAAATATATCAATTCATAAACTTATCTCTTTTTCGTGTTTTCTTCTTTTTTCTTCTGCTCTCAGACTGTTTTTTCTTTGTAAGTGTTTTTTTTTTACCCAAGAAAGCAACATGCCTCCTTTGAATACGTAGCTTTCATATATGTAGTTCTCTGATCATCAACAGTGTTCTTCTCCATCTTTTGAAAAGTAAAATAAAATATTTTTTAGTACCTTTCACTCCCAGATCTTTTTAAACCATCATGGGCCGAGATTTCTGTGACCTCTTCTGTGCTACCGCGGCCTGATTTCCGCCGCCTCCTATCGTTTCAATCCGTCAGGAGCGAGATTTGGGCACATCGCCGTTCTGTCAGGACGGCTTGTCCCTGCGCGCGCACCTACCCAGAAACGCATTAAATGCCCTGTCGGGGTCTGGAGCCGTGGGGCTGTCTTCCATTGCACCCAGTCTGAAGACCCTTGGGGCTTCTGATCCCTACGACAGTTGAGGCGAGGGTCGCTGCTCCCAGACAGCAGACCCTTGGGGTCTGAAGATCCTTGGGGCTTCTGATC
>JXTB01001136.1:4244-20022 GCA_002914805.1 Parasponia andersonii
ATGTTCTTTTATTATTATTTTTTAACTTCAGAACAATACGGGCTTGGTCTCCTCTTATTTGTATTTTTTATTTTTATTTTTTTGCTTGCATACAGATGCGAGCTTTTATCAATGAATGAATGCTTTCTTTATCAGACGTTTATTCCTGCAAAACAATCAACACACTAAGTCGTAATATAGAAGATAATTAATTTAATCAAGTAGTCAATCACTAAGTGACTGATCGGTACGCTATTGCGATTTGAATCCAACACACTTAAAATAGTTGTGTTAGGATAGGTTAGGTCACTTAAGAAAATAGCAAGTATGAGTGATGCAAACTCAATACTATTTCTCAGAAGTTCCATGGCAAAATATAAATATAGCAATATATCACATCGAACAATGAACGTTTTGCTTAGTTACTTTGTTGTTCAAGGAGGGAAATTGTGTAATATAATATGCTAAGGCATGAAGCAAGGAAAAAATCCTAAGATTTTAAGGAATTTTAGATATTTCGACGATCTAAAATTCCGACCCCTCAAAATAGACGTTTTGCATAGTCTCTTAGGAAGCAAGTAGGAGATAATATTCTGATCCCACTACTCTCCGAGTTTTATGGTGTTCGAAGACTGCCATAAAACTATAAAAAGTACCAAATCGAATGATCGATGAGGAGACACCCTTATTGATGATGATGAATGACGATCAACGAATGACGATTAACAAATGATGATCAACAAATGACGATCAATGAATAACGATCAACAAATGACGATCAACAAATGACGAATGACGATGAACGAATGACGATCAACAAATAAGAATGACAATCAACGAATGACGAATGACAAATGACGATCAACGAATGACGAACGAGTAGATATCTTTATTGATGAATGACGAATAACATGAAGATATACATGAAAATTTTCTGATAATAGCGACGAAGTTGTTCTGTATTCCAGGCATGCTCGATCTTTTGTCCACCAGTGCAAGCTAACTTATATGTCCCAGGTCGAATGATGGCATCAATAACATACAGTCCTTCCCAAGAGGGTCCAAATACTCTAGCACCGTACTCTTTATTATTAGGTAGGACTTGTTGAAGAACAAGGTCACTAACTTTAAATCCTCTTCATCTGACTTTAGAGTTATAATATCGAGCAGCGCACTGTTGATATGATGCGATTCGAAGCTGAGACTGCTCGCGCCTTTCTTCTAAAAGATCGAGTTCAATCCTCATTAGTGTTTTGTTGCGATCTTGCTCATAGGTTGATCTTCGTAGAGAGCTCGCACCAATTTCAACCGGAACCATTGCTTCATATCTGTAAGCTAAAGAGAATGGACTCTCTCCGGTAGTTGTTCGTTGAGTGGTGCGATAAGCCCATAAAATTTCAAGGAGTACCTCTGGCCAAGCTCCTTTATGCTCTTCCAACTTTGTCTTTATATTATGTTTAAGTATTTTATTTATCGCTTCGACCTGTCCATTGGCTTGTGGATGAACAATAGCAGAGAAATTCTTCTTGATGCCTAAGTTGTTGCAGAAGTTATGGAACTCGTCGCAGTCAAATTATTTTCTATTATCAGAAATTATGGTATGTGGTATACCATAACGGCAGATTATAGATTTGTAAACAAAATCTATCATCTTTTTTTGCAGAAATGGTACTCAAAGCTTCAGCTTCTGTTCACTTGATAAAATAATCGACTGCGACCACTGCATACTTCAGCCCACCTCGCGTCAATGGAAGTTTTCCGATAATATCAATTTCTCATACTGCAAATGGCCATGGACTGGTCATTGGAGTGAGAAGAACGGATGGCATTCTAGGAACAGTTGCAAATCGTTGGCATTTGTTACACCTCCTAGTAAATTCCATCATATCCTTCTTCATGGTCGGCCAAAAATATCCTTGTCTTAGAATCTTGTTCGCAAGTGCCTGCCCTCTGGAATGATTTCCGCATATTCTTTCGTGAATTTTCCTCATAATGTAGTCCACTTTTTCTTCATCGACAAATAACAATAGTGGCGCACTAAAACTCCTTCGATAAACTTCTCGTCATAGAAAACATAGCGAGCTGCTTTCATTCGAAGTCGCTTTGCGTCGTCTTTGTTTTCAGGGAGATCGCCATTTTTTATATACTTCATTATAGGATCTACCGACGATGATTTTTTTATCAACCGTCATAGCTATTTGGGACTCTGCTTCGATACTAAGTTTTGTAAGAAACTCGATAGGGACCACCTTTAGTAATTCGACATCTTTCGTTGAGGCAAGTTTAGCTAGGGCATCTGCCCGAGTATTCTTAATGCAAGGAAGAAGTTGAATATTATAGGTAGTAAATATTGAGAATAATCTTTATACCTCCTGTAAATAAGCCATCATTCTCTTTCCTCTTGCTTGATATTCGCCATTCGCTTGACAAACGACCAGCTGGGAATCACTGTATACCTCAATTACTTCGACCTTCATTTCTTGTGCGAGGTTTAGCCCGGCTATCAGTGCTTCATATTCTGCCTCATTATTTGATGTTGGAAATTTGAAGCGAAGTGCACAATAAATATTGTGCCCTTCAGGACCGATTAGTACTAAGCCTACACCAGCTCCATTCTTGTTCGATGATCCATCGACATAAAGCTTCCACAATCTGGATAAATCTGTAGTAGGCTTTTCAATTACTTCTATGGGAAGATTGACATCATATGTGAATTTCGCAATGAAATCTGTGAGGGCTTACCCTTTGATCATCGTGCGAGATTGAACATTGATGTCGAACTGACTCAACTCAACTGTCCACTTAAGTAGTCGTCCGGAAGCCTCGGGTTTTTGCAGAACCTGCTTTAATGGAAAGTTCGTGAAAATTTTGATGGCGTGCGCATGAAAATAAGGTCAAAGTTTCCTGGATGCAACAATGAGTGCTAATGCCAATTTTTCCATCTCTAGATATCTTGTTTCAGTATCAAGTAGTCTTTTACTTACGTAGTATACTGGTCACTATATCTTTTCATATTCTCGAATAAACGCAGCGCTTGTCGCATATTTAGAAACAGCGAGGTATAAATATAATTCTTCCCCTGGATTTGGCTTCGACAAGAGCAGAGAAGAACCCAAGTGTATTTTTAATTCTTGGAATGCTTGCTCGCATTCTCCCATCCACTCGAACCTCTTCGAATCTTTCAATACTTCAAAGAATGGTTGGCACTTATCCGTCGACTTGGATACAAATCGACTCAATGCGACCACTCTTCCTACTAGGCTCTGCACATCTTTGGGTTTGCGAGGAGATTGCATATCAATCAGTGCTTATATCTTTTGAGGGTTAGCTTCAATGCCTCACTGATTGACCATAAAACCCAAAAACTTTCTAGATCCTACTCCGAATGCACACTTCTGAGGATTCAACTTCATTTGATACTTTTGGAGAATTTTGAACATCTCATCAAGATGTTTGATGTGATCTTCGACTTTCTTCGACTTCACCAGCATGTCATCAACATATACCTCCATTGTCTTGCCAATTTGTTTTACAAACATCATGTTGACAAGACACTGGTAGGTTGCTCCTGCATTGATGAGTCTGAAGGGCATCTTTTTGTAACAGTATAATCCTCGATCAGTGATGAACGAGGTATGCTCCTCATCTAGTTCGTACATGGGGATTTGATTGTATCCAGAATATGTGTCCATGAAACTTAAGAGTTCATGCCCCGACGTCACATCTACAAGCTGGTTGATTCTTGGAAGGGGAAAGCTATCCTTCAGGCATGCTTTGTTGAGATTTGTGAAATCGATGCACATTTTCCACTTTCCGTTGGGTTTCTTTACCAAAACCGGGTTTGCAAGCCAGTTTGGATAAAAAGATTTCCTGATAAATCCAATTTCGAGGAACTTTTTTACCTCTTCTTTCAGTGCAACGTAGCATTCTGGATTCATAGCTCTTCTTTTCTGCTGTACAGGCTTCTTTGTTGGATCTATGTTAAGATGGTGGCATATGATATTCAAATCAATCCTGACCATGTCCGAATGTTGCCAGTGAAGACATCCAAGTTAGATTCCAGAAAAGCGACCAATGAAGCTCGCATAGGTTCTTGAAGTCTCGCTCCAATCTTTAAAATCTTGGAGGACCTGTCAAATAGCAAATCTTCCAAGTCTTCAATGGGACCAGTTTTGACCTCTCCATCGATTTCTTGAGGCTCGAGGTCTTCGCTTGTCGTTTCGATTGACGTTTCGCCCGACGCTTCGATTGACGTTTCCCCTGACGCTTCAAGGGACGTTTTGCCTGATGCTTCTCTTTGGACCATCATTGTGTGAGGTGTCGCATCCTTTGCTGCGAGCTTTAAAGAGTTGTTATAATAAGTCCTCGCATCATATTGGTTGCCACGCACCTCGCTTATTCCTTGTTGAGTTGGAAATTTCATAGCAAGATGATAGATCGATGTTACTGTTCGAAGTTCCCTCAATGTCGGTCTTCCCAGTACAGCATTGAGTGCAGAGGGGTAATCTACAACTAAGAACTGGGTCATTACCATTGAAACCCTAGGGTAGGTTCCGACGTTAACCATTAACTCAATCATGCCCATAGGCATTATGCTGTTACCAGTGAATCCGTAGAGTGGAGTGACGGTGGGCTTTAGGTCACTTTTATTCAACCCCATCTTTTTAAAGACGTCATAATACAAGATGTCAACAGTACTTCTGTTATCGACCAATACTCGCCATAATTGTATGCTTCCACAATTGATCTTTATGACCAACACATCATTATGTGGATAATGGACTTCTTTCTCGTCTTGTTCCGTAAAGGTAATATCCATATCCGGTACTCCCTGAAGCTTTCGTGGTCACTATTCGAGGTGTATGACGTTGGTCAACGGCTACTGCCGAGCTTCTCGTGTATACCTATCTTGCACTTTCTTGGAATCTCTCCCAATGTGCGATCCTCCGAAAATAGTTCGCACTTCGTGCTGAATTTCTGGAGGTCGCTGTCAGTTTTCTTCTCGTTTTTCATTATGCTATTTAGAGTATTGCCGTAGCCGCCCTTCTTTAATCAATCTTTGGATCTCATCTTTGAGGGCAAAGCAGTTATTGGTATCGTGTCCAATGTCATTGTGATACTGACAAAACTTGTTAGGGTCGCGTCTCGCTCTATCTCTTTTCATAGGTTCTGGTTGATGATACCGCTCCTATTGGTTTGTGACCGCATAGATATGATCTATGGGTGCGTTCAATTCAGTATAATTATTGAACCTCATGGGAGCTCTTGGAATCTCCTACTTTTTCTCTTTGGGCTGTTTCTCAGTCGATTATTCACTACTCCTTTTGTTCGACTTCTTATTATTATTGTTGTTGTTTGTTGTCGCATCTTTGGCAGCATTCTTTCCTCTTCCCTTTGTCGTCTTAAGGTTTTCGCGTAAAGATTCCACCCTTAGATGTCGACCAACTCTTCGATAGAAATCTTCAAGGGTTCTGCATTCTCGCTCTAGTAACTCTTTCTAGAGTTTAGTTTCTAGTCATACCCCAGCCATCATTAGAGTTAAGACTCCTCCCTCAGGCGGGTTATTAACCTTTGCCAACTCTGAGGTAAAATGATTTAGGTAAGATCGTAGAGTTTCCTCCGGGCCTTGCGAATAGCAGACAGACTTACCAGTGGAACAGTAAAATTCTTCGCGGCCTGGAATTGCCTCAAGAATGCAGTCTGAAGCTGTTGCTAGGATAAGATTGAACAAGACTTGAGTCCTCAGAACCATTTCTTCGCCGTTCCTGTGAGAGTTACAGCAAAACATCTACAACGTGCGAGATCATCAATATGATGAAGTTCCAACAGCTCACTGAAGTGATCCATATGATCATGTGGATCAGTTTTCCCGTCAAAAGTGTTTACGGTGGGAAGTTTAAATCCAGCAGGTAAGGTGGCAGCTTGAACCTCCTCGCTGAATGGCGATTGACCATAACCATCAGCGAGCTCATCGTCCCAACCAGCAAGTGCATCTAAAGCAATCCTTAGATTATGAATATCGACGTTCAGAGGGAGAACATTCTCTCTTACTAGTGGTAGGAATGGCCTCTGATCGTTGTCACGATATAAGGCGGGTTGGTTAGGTAGGGTGTGCTGCGACCTTAGGGATTCCAATGAAACAGTGCGACGAGATCGGCTTTGGTCGTTGTGATGTGATGTGGATCGCTTCTGACTACATCGCTAATCCAGATGTTGTCTCAGGTCTATAGGATTCTATCGAGATTCCCTATTGATCCTTTCAAAGACACTCCTCGACTGACGTTTTTCCTTGTGTTCAAGATAATCACGAATAATGGTTGCTTTCTGGGAAGGTTGTCCACAATCACAATCAGTGCTCAAACTTTCAGTACCAGATACCAGAGGCAAATCTTCGACCTTGCCTTTTCCCTAAGAGATGCAATCTCCTCAACGCTCCTACCGGGCTTTAGGTTGGTCGTAGTTCCCTGTCTCTAGGATCTGAATTCCTCTCTCAGGTTGTTGAGTAGGACGTTCTCTGGGACGTTCGTACTGTGGTGGAGTTAGCATCTGTCCCTCAGCAAGTCGTAGTAGAGAGTCATTAATCTAACTTGTAATTTGCTGAAGGTTCACCAGTGCTTCCTCCATGCGATCCTGTCTCTAGTTAATATTTTCTGGTGCAGTCATGGCAGGCTGATCCTGACCAGGATTTACCCGTGCAGTAGCGGTACTTTGGGGATAATTTTAGCTAGTTTCGGTTTTTCTGGTAGTATTCTGGTGTTTGTCATTGTTGAAAGAAGCGGAATGGACAAAATTTTCTACCGGAATAGCCCTCCTTCTAGCGCCAATTGTTGACGGAGGTTTTGTCAACAATAAATTTAGAAAAATTGCAAAATGTGGCTTGTGTGTGAAAAGGGTTTATTAATCAAAGCTAACAAAGAGACAAAAATTTTATAGTGGTTCAGCGCCAAAAAGATGAGCTTATGTCAACTATTTTTTACTATTTTCTAGAGAATTACAAGAGTTCAAAATTACAATGTGTTGTCCGAAAAGAAGAAACAAGAGTTTAAGAAGTTCCCAAAAGATTTCAAATATAAAAGATCAAAGATTTCCTAGCCTCTCAAGATCAGAAAAAAGTCCAAGATCTTCCACTAAAACATTGAACTCCTTTTATATAGGTGAGGATAGCTCAATATTTCCCAATTGTGAGAATGAGTAATTGTATAATCGGCAACACAATTTCAGTAACAATATAACTGGGTAATCACTTAAATGAGATGACTGGTCGATTTTTAAAGAGAAACTTTTGTTTTCCTTTCTTTGTAGGTTACCCGTTTGACGAAGCGTAGACTCGTTTCCTTTTTATTCTGGTTACACTTAACTCGTTCGGAGGAGGTCGCACTAACTTATTTGGAGGAGGTCGCACTAACTTATGCGGTGGAGGTCGCACGTAACTCTTTCAGAAGAGATCGCATTTAATTCTTTCTCATGCGACCTGACACATTCGCTTGGTCAACTTTTCCCTTTTTGGTATTGATCAACATATAGGATTTTAGACCGCACAACACTAATCAAGTATGGAAAGGAGGTTCCTCATCATGTGTATCCTAGTACAAGAATAAAGGGTTTAAGACCTGAAGGGTATGTTTGAGAGGATTTAGAGTTGTATGAGTCAACATATAAAATTCTACTAGGGTGTATTTGTGAAGATTCTGAAATGTTGGGAGCACTTTATTATTTTCTAAAAGTTTAGGAGGGACTAACTTGTAAAATCTGAAATTGTACTTTTGTTATTTTGTTTTATACACGTGTTGGACACTTGCTTTTGATTAAAGATCTATTTTGAAAGCTGTTTAGTTGTTTGAATCGTTAAAGCTATCAAATATTTAACCAAAAAAAAAAAAAACCCTGCACTTAATCTCCTCCTTTCTTTCTGTCATTCTCTCTTTCACGTTAATAAGAAAGCCCGACCTCTCTTTTATTTTCTGTTTGAATAGTGCTCACTTTAGCGGTTCATTATGATGGGATATTCTTCATCTTGACGTTAATAATGCTTTTCTCAATTGCAAATTTCATGAAACAGTTTACATGTCTCAACCTGAGAGGTTCATTGATCCTGTCCTCTAACCTGGCTATGTGTGTAAGCTGACCAAAGCTTTGTATAGTCTCAAACAAGCATCATGTGCTTGGTTTGAGCAACTCAAATCTGCTCTTCTTGCTTAGGGTTTCAGAAACTCTAAGAATGACACTTCTTTGTTCCCATATCATACCACCTCAACTCGGCTCTTTCTACTTGTCTACATCGATGATACCCTTGTTACTAGATCTAATCCTCTTCTCTTTCAGAAACTGTTTATTGATTTGACTGCCTCCTTTCCTCTCGAACAACTTGGCCCCTTGTATTATATCCCGGGTATTGAAGCTTATCGCAACTCTACTAGTCTATATTTGTCTCAGTCTAAATATGTTGCAAATCTGTTGGTCAAAGTTAATATGATACGTAGGTGCCAAAGGGTACTCCAGACCTGCTACACGGGCGTACTCTGTCTCGCAATGAGAGGGAATTAAGATGATCGATCGCTTTATGGAAGCACAATTGGAGCTCTTCAATACCTGACTATTACACGACCTGACATTGCTTACATTGTCTCAAAACTCAATAAGTTCTTACAGCAACTAACAACTAGTCATTGGCAAGCTTGCAAGAGAGTCTTAAGATATTTAAAAAGTTCCATAACTCATGGTATCATTTTTCAGAGGAGCACAACTAAGACATTGTCTCTTCATGCAGACCGGGCAAGTTGTCTAGATGATATCGCAGGTCTACAGGTGCTTACTGTATTTTCTTAGGCAATTGCTTGGTGTCATGGAGTACAAAGAAACAAATAGTAGTTGCTCGACCAAGCACTGAATTGGATTATCGCGCCTTGGCTCATATGGCTGTAGAAGTGACCTGGCTTCAGTCACTCATTACAGAAATGAGAATCTCATTAATTAGCACATAAGCCAGTGATATGGTGTGATAATTTGAGAGCAGCATCATTAGTACAAATCAAGTATATCGTGCACGAACTAAACGCACAGAAATTGATATTCACTTTCTTAGGGATATAATGTTCAGGAAAGAGCTTGAAATACGTTATGTACCTACAAGATCAAGTTGTAGATGCTTTAACCAAAGGATTGTCGATTAGCATATTTCTAAATTATGTTCTCTCCTTCTTATTTGAGGGGGAATGTTGAGGAAACTTCCAGAAGTCCAGCTAGTAACTCGGAAGAAAGTTTAAGAAGGTTGAAGCTGTTAGAAGAAGCTACTGAGTCAACAGTTTGCCTAAGCAGCTAAGAAGAATTTGGTTAGGATAATCAATGTAACTAATTACGTAATGAATCCAAAATATATTGAGATTAGCTCTAACTAATTCAACAGAGCTTTTACTCATATTTGTATATGTTAGAAAAATTATTCTAAGTAATAATAAATCTAGAAATAAAAATACAACAATATTATAGTTATAACATATGATGTAATAAATCACGATTATTTAACTACTAGGACAACAACAATTATCAAAAAAAATAATCTGATAGCGTAACAAAATAAATCACAATTAATTTACTATAATAATAATCTCGATAGTAATGACCAAAATAACAAAGGAGTTTAAGAAAACCAAACCGAGTCTTGTATTTCACACAATTTTCTTAAAATAGTTACTCCTTCTCATCGGAATACTCAGAGGAATGTCAATAACGTCTGTTTCCTAAGATAAAATGGTTCACAAATAACAATGGTGTACCAACTTACTACTCACAATGAATTGAGCAATGCCCAAACTCCATCACCAGAACTCAAGAGTGCTCAACCACACCGAAAAGAAAGAACTCAAACTCTCTAACTACTAACTAACTATTTCTTAACTGCCGCACAGAGAACATGGAATAGAGGAATAAACTAATAAATATTTTGGTGTGTCTAAGAGTGAAGGAGAATGTCTCCTTTTATAGTGTTCATAGAGAACCAGACCATTAATATCTTATTAATATAGCTGAAAACGTTTGTCTGTTATAATATAATAGCCCATTAACATGACTAAAAAATATTTGTCAGTTACAATGTAAAAGCCTTAGAGAAGTACTCGTGCAACCTCAGTTCTTTTACTTCAAAGTCCCCCATGACCTGACCTGCGATCAATTGCGAGTCGGTCTTCATGGCGATGTCCTCTACTCCGAAATGTAGTGCCAACTTGAGGCCTTGCAACAATGCCTCGTACTCCGCCTCATTATTAGTTGCCTGGAAACCGAGCCTCAATGCTTTCTCAACCCTGAGGCCCGTTGGGGTCTACAAGACTATCCCAATTCCCGATCCAGAGGCATTCGTGGATCCGTCCGTGTAGAGCATCTAGGCTGAAGGGGGGTGAAGCTGAGACATCTGATTCAGGTCGTGCCGCTCGCCAAAGGATTCGATTTCCACCAGAAAGTCAGCCATGACCTGCCCTTTCTTTGTCGTTCGAGGCTAATACTCGATATCATACACCCTCAGCTCGATGGCCCACTTGGTCAGTCACCCCGACAGGTCTGGTTTGGCCAAGATTTGGCGGATGGGGAAATCCGTATGCACAGTGACCGAGTGCACCTCAAAATACTACTAGAGTTTCTTTTTAGCATTGACCAGAGCGAGAACCAGCTTTTTTGACATACTGTATTGGGTTTCGGCATCTAAAAGCATACGGCTTATATAAAATACAGGCTTCTATTTACCGTCTTGCTCGATGAATAGTACGGCACTGACCATTACTTCGGACACCGATAAATAAGCATATAGACGCTCCCCTTCCGACGGGGAAGCTAGGATAGGTGGGTGACTCAGATACAGCTGGAGGTCTGCCAGTGCTCTGTCATGTTCTTCCTCCCAGATGGCCGTAGAGTTTTTTTTTCAGGCATTGGAAGAAAGGCTTGCATCGGTCGGACATCTTGGATACGAATCGGCTGAGAGCGGCTACCTTCCTTGCCAGACATTGGACCTCTCGAACGGATGAAGGTCTTTGCACATTCGCGATCGAGGTTAGCTGGGTCGGATCTGCTTCAATACCCCTCCGGCTCACGATATGCCCCAAGAATTGCCCAGAGGATACCCCAAATGCACATTTCTTGAGATTCAGATGCATCTGATGCTGTCTCAGAATCTGAAAATATTCATCCAGGTGCCTCAGATTGTCTGAATCCTCCCTGCTCTTCACGACCATGTCGTCGATGTAGACCTCCATAGTCTTTCCTAGCAGCGTGGTGAACATCTTATTCATGAACCTTTGGTAGGTTGCCCCCGCGTTCTTCAGGCCAAATGGCATTCACTTGTAGCAGTACAGACCTCGCTCTGTGATAAAAGCCGTGTAGATCTGGTCTTCCGCATACAGGGGGATCTGGTTGTATCTGGAGTAGTCATCTAGAAAGCTCATTCTGTTGAATCCCGCCGTCGCATCTACCATTTGGTCGATTCTTGGCAGGGGGAAACTATCCTTCGGGCAGGCCTTGTTCAGGTTGGTGAAATCTATGCAAATATGGTCGTCGCCGTTTTTCTTTTTCACCACTACCGGGTTAGAAATCCACCGCGGGTATACGCATTCCCTAATTAGACCGCTCTCTTGTAGCTTTTCTACCTCCTTGTTGATCACCCTGTTTTTCTCTGGTGCGAATCTTCGGAGTTTCTGCCTGACCGAGGGGAAATGGGGGTCTATATTCAGCCGGTGACAGGAGTGTACGGGGTCTATCCTTGGCATATCACCGTGGGACCACGTGAAGACGTCCTCATTCCGCTTTAAGAATCCCAGCATTTCGTTCTTTTGCTCCTCGGGTAGTACGGCTCCGATTAGGATCACCTTCGTCGGTTCTTCCTCTTTCAAAGGGACCGCTACCAGCTCCTCGATCGTGGATTGCGGACCGTCAGACTCTTCTTCGATATGCCTCATGTACGCTGGTAGGCGGTCCTTTGATTGCTATCCGTCTCCGGCTGCGGTGCTTGCACTTGCGTCGGCTCCCCTTAGGGCGGCTGAAAAGCATTTCCTTGCAGAGGCCTGGTCCCCCTTGATGTCAATCGTGTACGTACTGTCCTTTGATTGACATCTTAAGACCTGATGGAGGGTGGAAGCAACCCCATGCATGGCGTGGATCCATCCTCTTCCCATGATGACGTTGAAGGAGGACTGGCAATCAATGACAACGAAATCCATGTCCAAGCATCTCTCGGCTGCGCAGACATTAAGGGTCACGATGCCCGAAAGGCAGCCCCTTGTGCTGTCGAAAGCGAACATCGGTTAATAGGTTGGCCTGAGTGCGCTCTTATCTAGACCCATATTCTCGAATGTGCTGAGGAATAGGATATTGACACTACTTCCACCATCGACCAAGACCCTTCCGACCAATGCGGAGCCGATCTGTAGTTTGATCACCAAGGGATCGTCGTAAGGATGGCACACTGTGGTTAGATTCTGCTGGGTAAAACCAATGGGGGTGACGGATGTGCAGCCTTCCCCCAACATCAAGTGGTTGACAGAGTGTCCCATCCCCCTCAAGCGCTTCGCCTTACCCTCGGCTCTTTTGAGGCATTTTTCTTTTTCCTCTTGATCGTAGGTCGGCTCCGGTCGGCTCCTCACCTGACCCAGAGGCTTGAGCCTGCTTCCCTTTCTCAGTCCTGGTGATGTCTTGCCGTGGTTGGGCTTCGTCGGTTTTCACGTACTGCTTCAACCTGCCAGCGTGGATCGCCAACATGACCTGAGCATAAAGGTTGCAGTAGTGGATGGTATCGTGCCTGAAGTCTTTATGGAATTGGCAGTACCGGTTCCTGTTCTTCATATGCTCGGGGATGCCAGATTTGGGTGGGTCCTTGAAAATGCCCCTGTCCCTGTTTTGGAGATAGATCGCGTCGATCGGCGTGTTGAGCTCATACTTGGGCAGAGGATCATGGGTCGTCTTCCTCCTCTTGCCTCCCTCCAGACCGTCTTGGATGGGGACTTCCTGCTTCGGGGCCGGCCCTTGGCCCAGTGAGGGCCTCTTCACCCCTTGTGGGGCCGAGGGTTGTACTGGCATCGTTGTTACTGTGGCAGAGGTCTTGGGTGCCTTCTGGTGGCTTTCCAGCACTCTGAATACCCCTTCCGACTTTGCTTGGACGTCCACCATATCGTACAGAAGATTTAGAAGGAGGCGGTCTGACAGCATTGATCCTGGCTGCAGGCTCCGGACGAATGAGCCTGTGGCTTGGACCGAGTCTGCGTTATGGACCAGTGACATTACATCGAGGAAACGCGAGAGGTACTCCCGGCATTTCTTGATTCCATTATTGTGTTCTTATATATATCTAGGATTTTTGACTCATACCCAAGAAATTGATAAGCACTACTGTTTTATGTATAGCCAATAAAAATACAATCAATAGTTTTAAGACCAATTTTCACCTTCTTAAGTGTTGGTATGACCAATTTGGCAAGAAATCCTCATATTTGTAAATAGTTGTAGGATGGTTTTCTTTCTTTCCACAACTCATATAGAAGTCTTTTCTATTTTCTTTTTGGGTACCTTATTCAAAAGATAATTAGTTGTCAAAATGGTAACTCAAAACTTGTCAACATTGCGTTCATCATTTCTTTCAAGGTACGATTCTTTCGCCTAGCAACTTCATATGACTGAGGCGAGTAAGGTGCTATGGTTTTGTGTATGATTCCATATTATGTACAAATTTCCTAAGTTGATTCTCAGCCTCGTTCTTATAGAGAACAATTTTCTCTATAGCTTCATCCTTGGATTTTAGCAAATGCACATAACAATAATTTATGCTATCATCGATAAAAATAATAAAATACTTATTTCCTCTCCTTGTTTATATAAATTTTAAATCACAAACGTCACTGTAAATTAGATCAAGGGGTTTAGTATTCCTTTCAACACTTTGAAATGATAACCTAGTCAGTTTTGTCTCAACACAAGTTTCACACTTGTGTTTTGAATCAATATTAAAAACGGGTATGTAGTTTAAATTAATTAATCTACGCAAAGTATCATAATTAATGTATCCTAATCTAACATGTCATACATTAGAAGATTCAAGCAAATAAACAAAAGAGCTAGCTTTATCAATTTAAAAAGCTCATCATATACATAACCTATACCCACATATAATCCACTCTTAGACAAAACTATTTTATCTGACTCGAACATCATGTGAAATCCATGTTTATTCAGCAACGAATCAGACACTAAGTTCTTGCGGATCTCTGACACATATAATACATCGTTCAGAGTCAGCTCTTTCCTAGAGATCATTTTCAAGACCACCTTGCCTTGGCCTTTGACAGTAGATGTGGCAGAGTTTCCCATAAATAATTTCTCCCCATTTTCAAGTGATATAAAGGAAGTGAACAGTCCTTTGTCAGAACATACATACCGAGTGGCACTAGTGTCAAGCTACCATTCTTTAGGATTAGACCCTACTAGGTTTACTATGGAAACTACTATACAGAGGTTTATGTTAGAAACCTCTTGTGTGATTTCATCCACTACGTTGGCTTCATTTTTTTTCTTCTTTGGAAGTTGACTGTCCGAAGCCTTGTGACCCATCTTGTCATAATTGAAGCATTTCCCTTGAAATTTCTACTTCTTGCCTACTCCACCTTTAGGCCCTAACTTCTGGCTTGGCCTTTTCAACTTTTTCTTCTTGACCTTAGAGCCTAGAGAATGTTCTACAACATTTGCCTTAACCATAGGCATATTGGATGATGCTCCTAACTTTTTAGTACGTCTGTTGTCTTCCTCAATGTAAAGTCGCACAACAAGCACTTTAAGGCTCATTGTCTTTCGCTTGTATTTGAGGTAGTTCTTGAAATCCTTCCATGTAGAGGGTAGCTTTTCAATTACAATAGCTACTTGGAAGGGTTCACATATGACCATTCCCTCAACTTAAATCTCATGAAGAATCAATTGAAACTCTTGAACTTGACTCATTATTATTTTAGAGTCAACCAGTTTAAAGTCTAGGAAGCGTCCCACTATAAATTTCTTGGACTCAGCATCCTCAGTCTTATATTTATGATCAAGTGACTCCCATAATTCCTTTGCCATCTTCTTATTACGATATACGATATATACAGAATCAGTCAAACCGTTCATTATATAGTTACGACATAGGTAGTTAGACTGTTTCTAAGCATCAACCACAGCGATGACTTGGAAGGCTTGCTCATTATCGTTGGCTTTTGGAGCCTCCTCAGTTAAGAACCTCGCAAGGTTTAATGTGGTCAGATAGAATAACATCTTCTATTGCCACATTTTGAAGTTCAACCTATTGAACTTCTCAGACTTCTCTCTGTACCACAGTAGTCACAACAAGGGTTGGCATTCAAATCACAACAGGAGCAGGCACATGGGCCATAGCAAGAATAGGCCCTTGGGCCACAACAATATTATTTGATTCAGTTGCCATTTCTGAAAAGAATAGCAAATCCAATGTGATTTCTTTTTCCAGAAATAAATGGCAATAATTAAACACGACTCAATAAAAAAACTCTCAGGAAAGACCACAGAGGGGTCACAAATGGTCCCACTTAAAATCTAGCCTCCTAGATAGAATTTGTCTAAATTGTAATTGTTCAATTATTACAATTTATTAAGAAAATATCTCCAAACATAATACACTAATTCCAAATATATTATATAAAGCAATAATAGATAAAAGACCTATAACTATTTTAAGATTGTTAGAAAAATTATTACAAGTAATAATAAATCTAGAAATAAAAATACAATAATATTATAGTTATAATATGTGATGTACTAAATC
>JXTB01001138.1:0-11630 GCA_002914805.1 Parasponia andersonii
GGTGAACAGTAGCAAAGGTTGCTTTGGGGGACCTCGGTGAAGAAGAAGAGAAAGTTAGGGGATTTATATGCAATTTTCGGAAACTGTAGCAGTGGGACACATGACATTATTTGGTTTGACTAAAAAAACTTTCTGAAATTCCACTTTGGCCTCAAATTTTAAAAAGATTCTTTTACTTTAGTCCCTCCTTAATTATACTTTTGTCCCCGGTTTGTAATTTCTTTTTCACTTTTGCTCCAAATGCACCTAGACTTAATCTTGTCTAGATTCAACACCAATAATTTAATTTAAAATAATTCAAAAAATAGAATTACCAAAATGTCCTTTAATTAGATTACTTAATTACCTTTACAAAATTTAAGATTTTACATTCTCTCCCCCTTAAAAGAATATCGTCCCGAAATTTGGATACAATGTCAAAGTACAACTTCAAGTAGGAAATTAAATAGATGAGGATATTTTTTATACACTTCTGCTTCTAGCTCTCAAGTGGCTTCGTCTTCCTTATGGTGTTGCCAAAGAACCTTGACAAGTGGTATCTGCCTATTTCGAAGCACTTCGAGCTCTCTCCCCAGTATTCGAACTTGTTGTTCCTCATATGTTATATCCTCTTGTAATGGCACTTCCATATACTGGATAACATGTGATGGATCAGGCACATACTTTCTGAGCATCAAGACATGAAAAACATTGTGCACTCGGTCCAATTGTCATGGCAATTCCAAGCGATATACTACGGGCCCAATTTTAGAAGTAATCTCAAATGGTCCAATATATCTTGGAGCCAATTTTCCTTTAAGTCCAAATCTAGTGATCCCACGCCTTAGCGCCACTTTCAAGAACACTTGATCACCAACTTTGGACTCTACTTCATGTCTCTTTGGGTTCGCATAGCTTTTCTGTCGACTCTGCATGACTTTAAGTCTTTGTCAAATTTTGTTAATTTTATTAGTAGTCTCTTGTATTAATTCTAGCCCAAGAATGACACACTCCTCAGCATCAGCCCAACATAAGGGTGATCTACATGGTCACCTATATAATACCTCATATGGAGCCATACCAAGACTGGTTTGGTAGCTGTTGTTGTAAGAAAACTCCACCAATGACAGGTTATCATCCTAGCTTCCACCAAAATCTAGTACACAAGAGCGAAGCATGTCTTCTAAAATTTGAATAGTCCTTTCAGATTGACCATCTGTCTGAGGATGGTGAGTAGCTGAGATATAGTTCTGTTCCTAAAGCCCTCTATAAAGCTTTCCAGAACTTAGAAGTAAATCTTAGATCACTGTCTGAAACTATGCTTAATGGCACTCCATGTAATCGAAAAATATTCTCAATGTAGAGATGACAAAGCTTGTTGAGTGAAAAATTAGATCTGATCGGTATAAAATTAGTAGTTTTTGTCATATGATCAATAATCGCCCAAATTTCATCGTTCTTTCTTTGAGTTATAGGCAAACCCATTACAAAGTCCATGGTGATTTTATCCCACTTCCACTCTGGTATAGGTAAAGGCTGTAGTAATTCAGCTGGTCTCTGGTGTTCAGCTTTAACTTGCTGATATGTCATGCATGTTGCCACAAAAGTAGCTACGGCACGTTTCATACATTTCCACCAATACTGTCTCTTCAGGTCATGATACATCTTTGTGCTACCAGGATGTACTATAAACTTGGACTTATGAGCTTCAGTGATAATGGTCTCTCTAAGATGAGGATCATTAGCTACTGCTAGCTTGCCTTTGAAAAGTACAAATCCTTCTTTATTTGTACTCCAACCTTCAAATTGTTCACCACTTTTGAGTTGATTCCATATCATTCTCAACTCTTGGTCTTGCCATTGACTTTGCTGCACAGTTTGGAGAAACACAAGTGTGGCAACAACATTACTGAGGTAAGCAGCATTTCCAGACTCGAAGTACTGCAAGTTAAAATCACCAATTGCCAATGAGTTCTTCCAATCATGAAATATAAGTGCCGCTAAGAAGCTAAGCGGTTTTCTACTCAAGGCATCAGCTACAATATTGGCCTTGTCGGGATGGTATTGTAGTTTGAAGTCATAATCTTCCATATACTTAACACATCTTCATTACCTCAAATTCAGATCTCGTTGGATGAAGGGTTATTTCAAACTCTTATAGTCAGAGAATATTTCAAATTTCATACCATATAGATAGCACCTCAATATTTTAAGTGCAAAAATTATTACTGCAAGTTCCAGGTCATGGGTAGGATAGTTCCTCTCATGTGGCTTCAATTGACGAGAAGCATACGCTATAACTCAACCATTTTGCATCAGAACACATCCCAATCCAATCTTAGAAGCATCGGTATACACCATATAAAGTTCATTACTCTCAAGAACTGTAAGAAAAGGTGCAGTTGTCAAACTATGCTTCAATTACCTAAAAGCTTCTTCACAATCACTATCCCAAATGAACTTGACATCCTTCCTGGTCAACCTTGTCAATGGTAATGCAACCCTTGAGAAATTCTGAACAAAATGACGATAATAACCTGCTAAACTGAGGAAACTTTGAATCTCTGTCACATTCTTTGGTCTTTCACATTTTAGAATAGCTTCTACCTTAGTAGGATCGACTGAGATACCTTCTTGAGAAATTACATACCCCAAGAATTTAATTTCTGACATCTAGAAGTCACATTTTGGCCTTTTGGCATATAATTGTTGACTTCTCAAAACTTTAAGTACTATCCTCAGATGTTCGGTATGATCTTCCTGACTCTTAGAATACACCAGGATATCATCAATAAAAACAACTATAAACGATCCAAGTATGGCCTAAAAATCAGATTCATGATATCCATAAAAGCTGCAGGTGCATTCATCAAACCAAAAGGCATTACCAGAAACTCGAAGTGACCATAACAAGTTCTGAATGCTATTTTTGGTATATCTTCCTCTCTTATCTTCAACTGGTGATAACCTGACCTCAAGTCAATCTTAGAGAAAAATCTTGATCAACCAATTTGATCAGGCAGCTCGTCAATCCTTGGCAAGGGATACTTGTTCTTTATCATCAGCTGGTTTAACTTCCTATAGTCCTCACATAGCCTTAAAGTACCATCAACTTTCTTGGCAAACAAAATAGGAGCACCCCAAGGAGAAGTACTACTCCGAATAAAATCCTTGGATATCAAATCATCCAATTATTCCCTCAATTCGTTCATCTCTGTAGGAGACATGCGGTAAGCTAGAATAGAAACTGGCTGAGCTCCAATAACAAGATCAATACAGAACTCGATCTCCCTATCTGGTTGTAGCTCTGGTAAATCCTCTGGAAATACCTCTAGATATTCACTCACCACCAGAATCCATAGGTCCTGATCATTAGTTCTCACCTCGCCATCTATGGCAAACAAGTTCCTATAACACTCAAGTTTCTTCCTACCACCCTAACAGGCTTTAAGAACAGGACTTAGTTTCAATGAATTCATTCGGGCTTGATATATCATGGGTTGTTCATCATCCAGAAAAAAGGTCACTTATTTATCATAACAATCGATAATAGCTCGATACTTGGATAACCAATCTATACTGAGTATTACATCATATTGTTTCATTGGTAATACAATTAAACCAGCAAGTAATTCTTTACCATCAATCACCACACAACAAGATTTACACACACTGGACACATCAGTTACACCACCCAAAGGAGTTCCCAAAGTCAAGGCATAATCCAACTCAAAAAATTCTAACCCCAAAAGTTGAACAAACAACAAGGATATGAATGAATGAGATGCACTAGTGTCAAACAAAACATGTGCCGAAGAATATGAAATAAGAACCATACCGTCAATAACACCTCGGCCAGTGTGTTCGTTGGTACCATCAGTTCCAGAAATTGCATAAGCTCGGCCAGTGACTTTTCTTTTTCCTTTATTGCCTCTTTCTTGTCTAGGACGGCTGTTGCTAGATCCTGGTCCACTGCTACCATATCCATGCCCTCCTTGACTCCCTAAAGTCTGAGGAGTCTGTAAATTCTGAGTATGACCCTGGGGGTGATACTGGTGCTAGTAAGGTGGTAGAGACGGAAAAGCTTGGGAAATGCCCTGAGATTACTGTGACCTAGCTTGAGTGTTCTGGAGAGGTGCTAAACCAGAATAACTTCCAAATGGTCCTCCCTGAGAAAGAGGGGATTTTTGCAGATGTTTTGGGCTATCATTCCTCTTATGGCCTTGCTGACCATAGTGGTAACATGTATAGGGACCTAACCTCTTATTACTTGCTGAACCACTGCTAGTATAGCTCCACTGTTAGGTGAACCTTGGGCAAACCATTGTCCTTGGTTCCTCTTATTCACTTTTCTCTCGTTGCTTTTATTCCTCCTTGCATCTTGCTCATTTTCTACGGCTTCAGCTTGTTGGGCAGCTAACACTATTTCAAAAATAGTGGCAAAATGAGTGAATAGCAATATTGTTGTGGATGTTTCGATTTAGACTATTCTTGAACTTCGTAATTCGGTAAGTGTCACTCATCGCTGGGCTAAGGGCAAGGCTTGCCAATTCTGTGAACTCCATTATGTATTAGTTTACTATTCTATTCCCCTGAGTAAGTCTCTCAGAACGACCAACTACTTCAGCTTGTCGATCATCATTTGCATAATGCGCTTTGAAGATTCTCTCAAATTCTTCCCAAGTTATGCCTTCTACATTTTGCATAACCTCAATTGTCTCCCACCAATGGATAGTATTTCTCATTAAGTGAGAGATAGCCAACACAACTCAGAACTCTCAAGGGGTACCCAGGGTCTAAAAGTATCGTGTCATCTCATGCAACCATGCGTTGGCAACTAGTGGGCCTGGGTTCCATCATACTATCTAGGTTGAAGGCCCATAAACTTCTGAAAATGGTCAGCCTGATCGGGTTGATGCTCTTACTGTGGTTGAGGTTGAGGCTAAAGGTTAGGACTTTGCATCTCAAAGAAAGCATGACGCATTGCTTCGAAAAATTGGTTGAAGTCTTGTGGAGTTAGAAGGGGCTAGACACTAGGTTTGTGCCTCGGAGCTCTGCTAGGAGGCATCTTTGAAAGTCTAAAATGATATACCAAACTGTTAGTAAGGTAATGATGCATATCGTCATAAAAACAATTTCAATCTAGTTTAATGGTGCTATGTCCGAGGTATTTAAAACTCTAGCTCTGATACCATAATTTCTGTCACGACCCGAACCCTGGGGTAGTGGCAGAAGGGGAATTTCACTAAAATTGGAAATTCTTTTTTTTTTTGTTGAATTCTAACTAGTGAAGCTATCCCACAGTTTATAGTCACCAATAAACACAGACTGAAAAATTAAAAGAAAAACTAAATTTCAAATAGTTCACTGAATATGATCATTCACACCTCAACATCAAACTAGTATGGCATATATAGTTTACAGACATATTCAAAGTAACACACTTAATTTGAATGCTAGCATATCCATTTATTTAACAAGACTTAAACACAAGTCTTAAATTCATACTCCTAGCAGTACTAAGTCACAAACTACAAATAAAAGATAGCTTCTTATTCCACTTGTTGATCGTCAATGTTAAACTGGACACCACTTGTGAAGAAAGTAGGGAGAGTGAGCATAAAATGCCCAGTAGGTTACCCAGTTTCCCTTTTTGGGAAAGTCTTTTTATAATTCTCAAAACATCTGCATGGTTAGTAGTACTAGAAAGCATTTCTATAAATATTAAGGATTTAAACCATTTACATACATGCTAAAAACCAAAACTAGATATCCAAGTTAAAACATATAAAAGTCTTAATTAAAATAAGCATAATGTACATCACATAAATCAACACATCACATGAGCCCTCATCCTCTCATTACGACTAGAGCAACTTATACTACATGTATTGAGTGCTCCCTGCCTGACATCTATCTCTAGAAACCGGAGGAAAACCCATATGTCTAATCCTACCGAACCGGAAGGGCACCAAATGCCTACGCCTACCGAATAGAGATAGTCAGAAAACAAATCTCATGCAGATTTATGGGCTCTCACCGAAGGCGGGTCTACTAGTCTACCTACTATAACACTGTGATGCCTAAGATGACTTTCGTGCATGATCATATGAAATGTGCAATATTTTGAGCCTCAAACAACCATGCAGTGATTTAACATTCTAGAAATCCACTTTGTACTTAAAAATCCAAAAGTAGAGTTTCTATGGTTTTACCAAATCCCAAATATAAAAACTTGTACAAAATCTTATGTAAAAATATCTAGAGTAATCCACAATGTTTCACAAATTCATAGTTCAGTAAAATAATTATTTAAATAACTCAATTTAATAAAATCACGATATTTTACTTTTCAGAATAAATTCTAATTTTAATGAAAATAATAGAAAACAAGAAAATTGAATCTCCTACCTTGAAATAGTAGTTATGTTAAGCTAATGACGCTCGAAATATCCTCAATTGATCACCAGGTTGTTCGGATAGTTGTTTTCGAATCTCGTCACATTCACTTGAAAAGTTGATTTTTCAAATAGAGTCTTGGATTGAGAAACAGAGGTTACCATAAAATTCAGAACACTCAAAAATATTAGGTTAGATATAAAGTTCGTTGAAAACGGGCCTTAGTACGGAACTGGCCCGTGGCACGCAAACAATGCACTTCACGAGCTATTATCTTGATTTTCGTGCAACTTCGGAAAATAGTACTTCATATCAAACTTCGTGTCTCGACCTCACTGAGTCCAAATTCAAAGTCAGAACTCAGTTTCGAGGTCCCGAATATTAAACGGGCTCAAAAATCCAAAAATTATAAAAATACTACATTTTGAAAATAATTAGAAAAATACCATACTTTTGTCTCGATAATTAACGATCTTCCGGTTACCGTTTTAACACTTCAAAATCATGAAATTTCATGTTTCAAACTCCTCTTTCGCGTAGTAAAATTTTCTCAAAAAAAATAACTCAATTTCGAAATAATTACGAAAATACCATAAAATTAAATATTAAAATATTGCTACAGTAGTCAACTTCTCAACGGAGCCGAGTTGGAGGCAAAGAGTAGTCGGAAATGAAAGCTAGAGTTGAGACGAGTTGAACGATGGTGGTGGTGAGGTGATCGGACATCGGAGGAGGAAACGGCAGGCGAAAAATCGTTCCGGTGGCGCGACCTTCGGAGTGCTTTTTCTCTGGCTAGGTGCGACGTTTCACTACCGCGCTGGCTGGCACTGCTTCATCGGTGGTTGGGCAAGGGCGCAGGGCAGTGCATCGGGCGATATCGTGGCCGGAGCAGGTTCAGGTGAATAGTTCAGAGGTTGCTTTGGGGGACCTCGATGAAGAAGAAGAGAGAGTTGGGGGATTTATATGCAATTTTCAGAACTGTAGCAGTGGGACACATGGTACAATCTGGTTTGACCTCAAAAACTTTCTGAAATTCTACTTTGGCCACAAATTTTAAAAAGATTCTTTCACTTTTGTCCCTCCTTAATTACACTTTTGTCCCCGATTTGTAATTTCTTTTTCACTTTTACCCCAAATGCACCTAAATTTAATCTTGTCTAGATTCAACACCAATAATTTAATTTAAAATAATTCAAAAATATAGAATTACCAAAATACCCTTGAATTAAAATTACTTAATTACCCTTACAAAATTTAGGATTTTATAGTTATCGACCGGAAAAATATGTGAAACCAATGTAATCATGTTTCAACAAAGATGCAAAAAATAAAGCTAATTATTTTAGTAATTTCATGGATTATAAGAATTCTTCTCTAGACCAATGAATTGGCAGCATCGGTGGGATCAGATTGAACATATGCATGTCAGGACCGAAAATTCAAGACCATATTTTTTAGTAATTTTATGATGAAATAGAGATACATAGTGATTTTTCAAAATTCCAGAAGATTTAGTACTTGAAATTTTATATTTTAGTCCGTAAATTAAGTAAAATTCGAAGTAAGGAAACCTTTCATTAATATGGATTTTTCGAGAAAATATTTCACTTAAAGTTTATAGGAAATTCTAATTAATAGTTTAGAAACATTTATAAATTCATAAACTATAGTAAAATTAGTCAAATTAAAACCTTAGATTTAATATCCAAATAATTTTCACAAAATCATTTGTATTTCTAAATACTCAATTAAATAGCAAAATCATCCTCATACAGCTACTTAATAAATATGTTAGTTATTAACTAAATAAATTTGACATAGAAAGGAAGAGGTGATAGAATAGAAAATGACTAATGAAGATATAGGGATGACATATATATGCCAAAGAAGTTTCTCAAACCACCACAATAAATTACCCAAAATAAATCATCACCTGAAAGTGAGAGGAGATAGGAGGTGAGCACGTGAATGCTCAGTAGAGAATGAATTATAAGCTTTTATATGTAAGAAAATATATTCGCATTGAAGGTCCTACATGGTTAGTGGTCCATTAAAAACAATTCATAAAATTCAAGTGGAAATTACATCCGATAGTTCAAATATTCAAAACCATTATAAATCGTTCACCAAAACAAGTATATATCTATTCAAGTTAACACATAATTATGTATACAATCATGATGTCCAAAGTGTCCTAGTGGATCACTCATAAGTCCAAGCCACCTAAAGAGATAACCGTAAGTCTGATGACTACGTAAGTATATGAATATATACAAATGCTATATGAATGAGAGAATACTGATATAACCATTTCTACAAAATCTCAAAATAACCATGCAGTATTCTTTAATCAAATAGCATTTAGTCCTCAAAACTGAGTTCTTAAGTCATTTTGAATTTTCTAAAAATTTCGGCATTATAACAGCCATTTTTTATCAAAATCCAAAAATCCAATTTCTTGTAGAAAATAGCTCAAAATAGTGTATATGACACGCCAATCAATATAACATACCAATGTGACGTGTCTTCTAGTCAGTTTACATATCATATCAGGTCAAAAATAGATATAAACACAATTTTTACGAATTAAATCAAAAAATTCCATATTTATTAAAAATATGTAAAATTTATAAATTAAATTAATTTTAGAATCAAGTAATTGAATCCTTACCTCAATTGAGTGTTCAAATAGCATTACGAGGCTATAGAGAAAGTTTGGCGTCATTTGGATGTCATTTGGAGGATCGGGCATTGTTTCCAACCTTTTGATCGATACATTTGAAAACTTGATTTTTTAATCAGAGCTTCAGATCGTGAAATGGACATCACCACTGAATTCAGAATACTAAAAAATGTAAGGTTAGATATATAATTTGATTGATTCATACTCGGACCGAATCCTACCTACAACACTCAAATTGAGATAATCTACACCAATAGATTTAGATTTTCATGCCCGTCATCAAATATAGTTAATTTATATTTCAAAATTTTTGTTTTCATGGATATATCACAAATATAAAGTTTATTTTACGATCTAACAGTTGGATTGAAAATTTTAAATATAAAACTAAAATAGCTCAAAATTGACAAAAATAGCAAAATTCAATTTGGACAATATTGAGTCAAGATATATATACCTGGTTAAAGGTCGTGACGAGACAAATCAACCCTGACCATTTTTGCAACGATTGGACATCAGAATCGACACCAATGATAGAAAGGTATATAAAATGTGAGTATCCTTATAACAAATATTGTCCAAAGACTTTTTAAGTCTTTATCTAAGATAATATTATAGGGTATTAACTTATACCATAATTAAACCCAGAGACTCTCCAAGTCTCTTTGCCCATTATAGGATTATAATAATAATCCTAAATCATGAATCACCTCTAAAGATTCTCTAAGTCTTTGGTACAAAAGAAAGTCATATAGAAATGACTCAATACCTAATATGCAAATAAAACTATTAACAACACTATAATGCCCTAGAAATAAGGTTCCAATAGAATAGGTTGTGTCTGTAGTAACACCTATCTTCCATCTAACCTCATTTTGTTTAAAAAATTTTAAATAATTTTTTTGCAAATATTTTTGAAGACATGCGATACAAATCAGGGAAATATAGGAATACTACACTAGTTCACAATAAGGTCTCACTTTGGCCATAGGTAAACCAAACTTGAACTTCAAGTATTCCCTTTGTAAATATAATAACAAGAGTCCAACAACTATCAATATAGACTCATGAGTATATTGATCCATACATCATCAATTATACCACTACAATGATGCTCGGGTCTATCTCAAATCAAGTAATGAGTCACAAGTTGAACTCAATACTAAGGAACTCAATAATGACCCTAATTCATAATAGATTATAATCAGAGTCTCCAGAAACTCTTAGGAGTTCACACAAACAAAGTATCACAAGTAGTATTCGCCCATTTGCACGAATAGAAAATATATCGACAAGGTTGATTCTTGTCATAATTAGTTAATCAATTTCGTACTTAACACACCAATTCTACTTACTAGGCTAAGTAAGTACGATGAGAAGAAGTCATTCACTTGATACATAGTTTACTAATTAAACTATCAAACTCTTAAAATATGACAATTTCCTTTAAATCATAGTTAAACATAACATAAATTTCTTAAAATTTTCAAAATTTTTCCATAGTTTTCAAACATATCTCTCTAAGAGATTCAAAAGCATATTCCTTTTTACTAGTAAACCACGTTACACAAATAATTTACCATAGTTCTTTACTAATGAAGAACTTTAGGTCATATTTAAGTGAGGCTCTCTTTAAGATTTATAACTTTAAGGTATCACACTCTAACAATTTTATTAAAACCAATTTCAAAAAGACATTTTAACAAATAAGAAAGACCTACAAAGCATTTTAAGAAATAATAGAGTGTCTCAAGTGTAATTTCTTTAAAAACCTCACTCAATCTTGTCAAGCATGTTTATAGAAATAATCTTTTCGCATAGCCAACTGATTTAAAATATGCACAACTCTATGAGTTTAAAAGTTTAATTTTTAATTTCAAAGAAAATAGAACACTTTTATATGCATATTCAGAATCTACTGAATGTCAAATTGAGGCATATTAATTCATAATCCTTATTCATTAGAAAATCTAAGTTATTCATTAGAAAAATCTAAGTTTCATAAGTTTAAATTTTATTTCTAAGAAGATATCACGTATAATTATATACCACCTAAGTCTCTCCAAAACTTAGGTATTTAAAACTAAAAGTACTTTCATTCACAAATACTCTAATGAGATGTCACCCCAAGCTCTTGACACCAATACTTAGAATATCAAATCAAATTAACCATGCAAGTGCTCAATTATTAAATTAAGACTAACAAAGTAAAGTCAATCCAACTTAATTTAACCAATCAACAAACATCTATTAACCAATAAGGATTCAACAATCCATTCAATACCAAAATCATGTATAGCTTAATAAAACAATTCACACATATAATAAGAGGCTTGGAAGAATAAACATATCCAAATAATGAGGCACATAAAACTATTACGACATGATTTTATAAAATTTTCAAACTAAGTTTTCAAAATATAAAATTTCTCCATTTATACTAGATTCCAAGCATATTAAATAACCAATTTTACTTTACAAAATTCTCATAACAAAATATTATAAATTTTTTACTTTTAGAAATATATGTAAAAATGTCCAAGAATTTAAATCTGTACCACACTAAATC
>JXTB01001139.1:0-12762 GCA_002914805.1 Parasponia andersonii
TTTATCACTTTTTGAACCATATTGAGTATGAATGTATTAAAAATACTCTTTAGTTGACTATGTAATGTGGACCTATTCTACATGGGTTAAATGTGAACGGTATATACTGATTGTGGACCTAGCTTCAGGGGTTATATGTAGTAAATGTGAACTTAGCTACATGGGTTAAATGTAGTAAATATGGACCTACTAGCCGTAGGAGTTAAGTGTGGTCATAGTTATCCAAAAACTGTAGAGTAGAATTTGAAAGTGTTACCAGCTTTTTAATGAGATTGAAACTTTAGGATTGAAATCTATTATATTTTTGTAAATTGTTTCTAACCGATTTCATTATATTGAAAGATATTAGTTTTGAAATTGAGTTGTTCAAAATAAAATATTTACGAAATGTTTCAAATAGCATATGCTTGATCCAACTAATAAAGATTATTGATTATTTACTTGGCTATCGAGCTCACTTTTTAATTCTTTAATCTTTTCAGATTCAGATAATAGTCAATAAGTAGAACTCATATTTGAAAGAAGGAAATCATTTGAGGATTCAGATTTATTATTTAGAACTATTGTACTGTTTAGTTTTAATTTTGAGGCATTGTTGGTTATTTGAGGTATATTAGATTATTGTTATGGTTTTAGTTTCGTTTGTTATTATAGATTTAGCAAATTATTATTGATGGTTTAGATTGATTTGGCATTTTGTTATGATGAGATATCTTGGGTTTTAATTAATCTCTTTATTTTTTTTAATAACGACTGGATTCGAAACCTTTTGTGTCTATGAAGTTTATTCTTATGAGCATGTGGCGGTTGCCCTGTCCTTGGTCTTGGGTCGTGATAATAATAGTTTCAATCAATCTGCCGATTTACCCTGTGCTCTTTATTCGAAGGGATTGTACAACATCCTCCGTTTTGTTCAAGTCTATTTTTTTGGTTTCAATTATATGCCTGATACCTGCATAATAGGATAGTATATTATAGTTGAGATGTTAAGTTATATTTGCCTAGCAACTCCACACACAGATTTGATAAAATTGACTACTTAACACAGCTAGCATTGACTGCTTTAGGCCATCGTAGATAATACATAAGTTCCACAGATAATATTATCAGAAAAATTTAGAAAACAAACAAGTTACAAGTCAGCTCAGAATGAGTTCTTCACTTGCTTTTGTTTCATCAAATTCAGAATAAAAAAAATATTCAAACAATTTCATCTCTTCTGGTTGCAATGCTATAACCACCAATAAGTTCCCATCCTCAGTAGCACTTGGGATAACATATGACTTCCCGTCATGCATATTTCCACCAGGTCCCATGTAGAAAGGCCGACCCCACCCGAAATCAGCCTCATGGATTGGCAACTTCATCCAGCTAGTAACTCCAAAGTTTGGAGATCTATGAAGATGATTCCCGAACCGTTTGGTATCAGGATGAAGCTCCAAGTAGTCAATGGCTGATCTTAAGTAATGATTGTCCATTCGGACTCGAGTTTCCCGAATTCGATTCGCAGCGTACCATAATGGTTTAGATTGTAGATCCCTTGCTTCCGCAGTTGCCATAGCCATAAAAACCACGCAGCCAAAGTAACCAAGAGGAACTGGAGGCTCCATTCTTAAGAACCTTCCATTGGCAGGAAAATATAATCTAGTCCCTTGATTGTTCGAAACTAGTCCTCGCGATTTGCAAGCACATTTCCACAAATGGCCGGCCAAAATCTCATATGTGCTATAGTTGGTTGTATTTCCATTTTGCTTAGCCTTGGCTTTCAAGATTTTAAGTTGCTCCTTTGTTATTTTAAAGACGGAGAACTTGGTGCTTTCATCAGCACTACCATGTTTAGCATTGGAATTTTGTTGAGAGGCTTTCATAGCTGGAGTGAGTTGGTATTCAAAGTGATCGAACAAGATTTGAGGTGGGGTACGAGGACTCAAAATTGTCCTATCAAAAAATGGCAGAGTATTAGGAAGTTCAAGTCCACGAGCATTATTAGCCCATGCCTTTACTAAATCAAAAGCAGCAGGTCCATCCATTACACGATGTTCCCCCGCAAAACTAAGCGACACTCCACCACATTTGAAGTAGGTGACCTGTGGAATCAATTCGGAGTCTCTAATCATCTAATAGTTAGCAAGAAAAAAAAAAAAGGAATATAGTTTCCACAACTTCTCAATCATGCTAATTAAGCTTACGATATCACAAGAAAAAACCCACGTAAATAAACAAATTTTCAATCAGGTTAATAAGTATGGGAACTTATTATTTATAATGTTATTTAGTTTTAGTGTTGTTGAGCAAGGGATTGATGGGATACCTACCTAGTTGGCATTTCTGATGTTTCTCCGTTAAATCAATTTTTGCTTAAAAAAAAAAAAAACGTTTTATCTCAACTGTCTTATAGTAACACCTCGTGTGAGATGACCTAGCTTGATCTAAGTTTCCATTTCGTGATGTAGAAATAAGGAACAAGGATTCAGACGATTTCTGGTCCCCATCCCATCCTCTTAACTTTTGTAATTAATATAAATATTTTAACTTTTGTATACATGAACTAGCCTAATAATGTATTTCAATTGAAACGAAGCTTATCACAAATTGATTTAATATTGGTTACCTCTATGGCCATTTTCTCTCGCACGATTCAAGATGTATATATATGAGAGTTGTTTTTGTTTTTTTTTTTTTTTTTCTCTTTTATTTCTGTATACTTTTATCCTAGTTATCTTCTAGATCTACAATTTGTGAGATTCATAAATGACTTTGTGTAGTCAATAGTTGACTTTCGCTTAAGATATTCAAAATATTAGTCGAAAGGGCCAATTTTGCGGTGGAAATGATTTAGAAGAGGAAGAGATATCTTTAAGTTTTAAGCTATACCATTTTTTCGGGCTATGTCGTTTGCTCTCTTTCATTAGTCAAATATAATGGTTTCAGCAATTATTTATTTATTTATTTTGATGGATTATTCATAATTGAAGTTTTGCATTATTTTCTTTATTATAGGCAGTATTTACTCTATGCATAAAGTCTCTTTTATTAAAAAAGAAAAGTATAAGTAGGATCATATTACTACTCATTTAATTAGTCAGCAGCCTTTTGATCACTATACATCAAATTATCGGCAATGACATAATTTCGTACTAAGCAGTAAGAACTCTACATATAATGAGATAAATAAATAAATAAAGAAAGAAAAAAAAAAGATTAGAAACAGACAATATATTGATACTATTTTTCTTACGAAAAGAAAGTAAATATCGTGCATGGTACCTGTGTGACCAAAAGGGGATATGAAGAGATGCCACTAGAGTAGTCAACAAGGGGAGTTAGTCTCTGCAACTCAGGGGTTGGTGCAAAATCGCCAAGGTCATCGAGGACGGAGTCGGTTTCGGCCTCGACAAAGAGAACACCCTCTTCATTGCAGTCAATCTCGAGGCGGCCGCTGTTGTCACGCCTCAAACGGCCTGCTATGGGATAGTAGAGGACGAGAGCATTGCTAAGTGCTTCCTTGAGGATAGTAGGGTCAAAGAAGTTGGAGGCTCCGTTGTGTCTGAACAAGTAGATGGATGGCATGTGCACCACGTTGTTCATTAGGTCCAATCCCGACATCCAAATCGACCGCCTAGGCGTCTTTGACGCCGGCTTCACCATTGCTCTCTCCTTCACCTTAATCTCAATCATTGTTGATTCCCTCCTCCTTGATTTTGTTACCTATACCACTAATAATCACACTAGTATATATATATATATAGAACACGGTATTTTTATTTATACATGTACACATGATCAACTAAGTTGTTTAGTCAATAGCTTAGATATGTTTAAACATTAAAAGAGTAAGCTCAAGTACAATTAAAGTAATGCGGAGAATCAGCTTAGATGGGCCTCGAGCCTCACAGTCTAATATTGTCTAATGGAGTTATATCATGAATATCGGGATTTATTGGATTTTTTTATATATCGGGATTTATTGTACACATGATCAACACACCAATTTTTTTCTTTTTTTCTATTTCCGATAATTTTGTTGAGAGCTGAAGAGTTATTGTATATACTTTTTTTGTTTTCATATAAAGCGAATAGTATAAGACGACAGAAAGGCATATTCTAATTAGGTTGACACGTTTTTGCAATGTTCTTGCTTTACTCTAGCTATACAACTAAATATGATATTTCAATAAATAAAAGAAACACTAGATATTTCAATATTTCAACTAATATGATAAAAGAACCCTTGGATATATATCCACAGGATCAATCAATCGATTCATTTGGATAGTCTCCTTAATTTGTTAAAAAATGCCTCCTTAAAACCTAACTAGACTGATTGAGACATTTGTTTTTTGAATCAATATGTTCATATGGGCTAAGCCAACTTCGAGTCATATCAGCTGATTGTGCAAAATTGTTCTTTGTTGCGTATTAATATACAAACTAAAAATTATTTAAAGGATACATAATCACAGTGATATATTCCACCAATATTTTTATTTCCAAAACTTGTTGAACTTCTGCCTGAAAAAGACTTGCTCTCTGACTTTTATTAATGACGTCCAATTATGCTAATATTTTTGGTATTGACTTTAAATATTGGAATGTTGATAATGCAGATATCAAAGCAAATAAAATAAATTAACAAACAATTGATTATTAATATTGCCGTTTTTTTTTTTAAAGTGGAGTTTAACTAATGATCACCACTTATTACAAATTTAAAAGAAAATAACACACACTTTATCAAGATTTGAACCACTGACTCTCCCAAACTCACGTACACATCTCTCAAATTTTGAACCAACTGAACTAACCTCAATTGACGAAACTGAAAACTTTGATAGTGCCGTTTAAGTAGACACAGAGCTATCATTTTAAGGTTCCTGTCGCCTCGTTCCAGCACTTCGGCACGCCACTACGAATTGATTAACTTAACGTGTTTGGGATACCAATGAAATATATATGCTATATATATATATATAGCACTTCCCGACGTCTCTAATTTTTCTTACTATGTCATATGGTTCGTTGTTCCCATTAGAACAAGGAAGGTGGGTGTTTATTTATTTAAGAGTAGAATTGTAGACTATTAAATGCCTTCAAGAACTGGATTATAATTTACTATTCTATAATTACTAGTGTGAGAGGACGTGCAGGACAACTTGCATTGCTCATAGATGAGTATTCCAAAAGAAATACCTAATAGATTATATTTTATTGCCCTACTAGACAGTAGTTAAAAAATCATGTCTAATTAATTAAGGTCTTCGTGGAGTAATTAAGTCTTGATTTGCAGGAAATTTTTTTTTTCATAAAGACAGCTAATATTCTTGTTTTCTTTTGTATTTGTATTTTTTTTTCGGGATAATAATTTATAACTTATTAATCTGGTCTAGATCTTAAATCTAATATTTTTTTTAAGATCTAAATTTATTTAATAGTCGGCGTTGGTCTCATATAGTACATTCGCCAAAAATATAATCAATAGCAAATGTTGAAGGTAATAGATTATTAGTGTTTTTTGGTATTTATTTTTTATAAAAAATCAGAGTAATCCACGTGTTTGTTTTTAGTTGTATTTGTGATCTATTTTTTGTCTCATTTCTTTTAAAGAGTTTGAAATTATAATCTTTATACTTACATTATAATTTAAATTTTTTTTGCTTTGATTGAGAATATTCTTTTAAGAAGTCCGTTTATATAAAAGAAAACTATAATCTATGCGTAAAAAGTAATTTAGACAAAAAACAAAGATAGCTAACGACTATTGCATATATTTAATTTTAATACTGAGATCTAATGTTCTATTCATAATTTTTTCTTACAAAATACGTATTTTTTTTCTTACTCAAAAAAAGGCTTTTTTTTTTTATTGAGTTTCAAGATATCCATGTGACACAATATGGTAGAACTATAAGTCGTAACAATACATATTTAAACGTTTTAACTATTGATAGAGGAGTGAACGAAATCTGCAAATTGCAAGAAGTTTGATTAATCCAAGGTGATAACAAACAGCTAATTTATTTTGTTTTGACACTAAAAAAGTTTCCAAAGTATTACTATAGTAATAACTATTATAATATCCCATTTTATAAAGAAAAAAAAAAGAAGAAAGAAAAGAACTGAGTTTTTTCATAGGAGAACGATTCTTGGCAATCACTTGCAACCACATGCATTAATAATTGCCACTTTTAAGGTTCATACTACACATGTTCTCAATTGTTCTAAGGTTCGTACTAAACGTCTTTTCTGTCCTTTAGTCTCTATTGTTTGCCATTGAATGGTTGGCTGAACCGATTGGTGGAGCTCCCCTCTCTAGTTTCGTAAATTGTGTGTTGTCTCAAGAGGTTCTTGACTTTTTTTTCAAGGAAAACAACTCCTTGACAATCACGTTGTTATCGGCTGATATACTGCTGAATGATGCTGAGAAGAAACAACTCAAAGAGCCAAATGTGGTGAAGTGGCTTGATGAGCGCAAAAGAAGTAATCTTCGCTATGAAGCAGACCACGTGATGGACAAGATCAATACCGAAGCATTGCGACCCAAGCTGGAAAAAGGCAAATCAGGAAGCAAAGCATGCAAATGTTTCAACTTCTTCCCAATGTTGCTCTACTTTGCTTGATTTCCTACAAATTTTCAGTGAAGGATACTATGAATCAGTCATGTCAAGCCTTGTTACTATAATGAATTCTAAAGTTTGCTGATAACGTCTATGTTTGCACAAGGAAAGTCTACATATCAAGCATAGTAGAGAGAAAATCCAAACTCAATCAAGCAAAGTAGAGGGAAAATCCGAACTCAATCAAGGGATGCTATTGACCATCTCTAATGCATTATGCTTAAAAAAGGTGTGCCAATGCTAAATTCAGGATGTACTTTCTGAATTTTACTCCAATGTATAACTTCATGTATAAAATATTTATTTTTCTACTTATATTCTTATTATTTTATCATTTAATTACTAATCATAAAGATTAACTTTATCTACTAATTTAGAAATACTTATATTCTATATAAATGAATAAATTAGTCATCTACAAATTTAGAAATACTTATATTCTATATAAATGAATAAATTAGTCAATGTAAAAAAATCATATGTAAAAAAAATATTTTCCTATTAATTATAATTGATTGTAGTTTAATAAGGATAAACTTGTAAATAAAATTTAATGAAAAAAATAAAGACATACATTGAATTTTGATAATATTATGACATCTATAAATATTTTATATATAAAATAATTTTTGAGTTATAATAACTCTCCAATATTGTGAATATTTTATGGTGCTAATATTATAAATAATAACTCATATTAAAATTTAGCATGTGTTATATTTTGTGCTATATTTTGCATAACAAATAGTAGATACTAAAAACTATGTCAAATATAACACATTATTGGAGAGTTATTTATCATCTAAATGTTAAAATTTAGTATTAGCATTATATTTAGCGTGCCCACTAGAGATGCTCTAACAATGAGAACATTCAAAATTGGAGCAAAACCAATTAAATGGCTGTTAACCCCAAAAGAATCAGAAGGAATAGGATGAAACAATAACTTGATAATAATCGGTAAGAAAAATTTTAGAAAGGTTTGTGTGATATCTAAGTGCAATCGAACTTCAAAATATCCAAGTGCGATAGAATTTCTTCTTAATTGAGTCGAGAGTCAAAAATATGTTATATGCCAATGAGCACAAAAATTATTACTTTATTGAATCATTAAGATTTCTAGCGTGGCATGGAAATTTCGTTTTGTTGTGCGGTCTAAAATCCTATGTCAGGCCGCATGAGTAAGATTAAGTGCGACCTCATCCGAAAGAGTTGTATGTGACCTCCATCGCAAAAGTTACGTGCAACCTCCTCCGAATAGGTTATATACAACCAGAATGAAAAGGAGACTAGTCTACACTTCGTCAAACGGGTAACCTACAAGGAAAGGAAAATAAAAGTTTCTCTTTCAAGATGGACCAGTTACCCAATTTAAGTGACTACCCAATTATATTTTGACTCAAATTGTATTATCCGATTGTATACTTACCCATTCTCATAATTAGGAACATTGAGTTACCCTCATCTGTATAAAGGGAGTGCAATGCTTCGATGAAAAAGGATTTTTTAGGATCTAGGGAGGCTGAGGAATTCTTGAGAGTGTTTTCTTCTTCTTTCCGAACAACACATTATAATTTTGAATTCTTGTAATTCTTTAGAAAATAGTGAAAAACAGTGGACGTAAGCTCATCTTTTTCGGGGCTGAACCACTATAAAATCTTTGCCTTTTTATTTACTTTGATTAATAATCTTTTTCACAAAAGCCACATCTCGTAATTTTTTCTAAATTTATTGTTGACAAAATCTCTATCAACAATTAGCGCTAGAAGGAGGGCTATTCCGGCAAAATAATTTGTCAAATTTCATTTTTTTTAATAATGGCAAACACCAGAAACATTACCAGAGTTACCGGAACTAGCCAAAACTAACCCCAAAGCACTACTGCTGCACAGGTAGACCCTGCTCAGGATTAGCCTACCATGACCGCATCAGAAAACCTTGCTTAGAGACAGGATCGCATGGAGGAGACACTGGTGAACCTTCAGCAAATCACTTACTAGATCAATGACTCCCTACGACGACTTGCTGAAGGGTAGATGGTAACCCCACCACAGCACGAACGTCCCAGAGAACATCATACTCAACTACCTGAGAAAGGAATACAGATCCTAGAGACAAGGAAAGCGACCAGCCAAGAACCCAGCAAGAGCGTCATGAAGATCGCATCTCCAAAGGAAAAAGCAAAGTCGCAAACTTGCCTCCAGATACTGGTACAGAGAGTTCAAGTACTAACCATGNACTATTTCGCTGGATTCCTCTCACAGATCGCAGAAGACTCTACCTGACCAACCCGCCATATATCGGGATAACGATCAAAGGCCGTCCTTGCCGCCAGTAAGAGATAATGCTCTCCCTCCGAACATTGATGTTCACAATTTAAGGATCGCATTAGACGCACTTGCTGGTTGAGATGATGAGCTCGCTGATGGGTATTGTTAATCGCTATTCAGCGAGGAAGTTCGAGCTGCTGCCCTAACTACTGGATTCAGACTTTCCACCATAAATACTTTTGATGGGAAAACTGATCCACAGGACCATATGGATCACTTCAGCGACCTGATGGAACTCTATCGTGTCAATGATCATGCGCGTAGCAGATGTTTTGCTGTAACTCTCTCAAGAGCAGCAAAGAAGTGGTTCCGAGGACTCAAATCCGGCTCAATCTTATCCTGGCAATAATTTCAGATGGCGTTCTTGAGACAGTTCCAAGCCGCAAAGAATTTCACTCTTTCACTTGTTAGCTTGTCTGTAATTCGACAAGGTCCAGAAGAAACTCTACGATCTTATCTCAACTGATTCACCTCAGAGTTAACAAAGGTCAACAACCCACCTGAAGGGGGAGTTTTAACTCTCATGATGGCCGGGGTGCGATCAGAAACTAAACTCTGGGTGGAATTACTTGAGCGAGAATGTAGAACTCTAGAAGAATTCTACTGAAGAGTTGGTCGGCATCTGAGGGTAGAATTTTTACGCGAGAATCTTCAAAAAATAAAGAGAGAAGGAAGGAAAGATACTACTAAAGATGCGATCACGACCAATAATAACGTTTATAAGAAAAACAAAAGGAGTAATGAACAGTTGACAGAGAATCAGCCTATATCTAAAAAGCAGGAGATTTCAAGAGCTCCCATGCGATTTAATAATCACACTGAGTTAAACGCGCCCATAGATCATATCTATGCGGTCACAAACTAGCAAGAGCGATACCATCAACCGGAACCAATGAAACGGGACAGGGCAAAGCGCGACCCCAACAAGTTCTGCCGGTATCACAATGATATTGGACATGATACTAATAATTGCTATGCCTTGAAGGATGAAATTGAAAGATTGATTAAAGAGGGGCGACTGTGGCAGTACACCAGGCAGAACAATGAAAGGCGAGAAGAAAACCAACAGTGACCTCCAGAAATTCAACGTGAAGTCTGAACTATCTTTGGAAGACTGCATGTTGGCGGAGATTCGAAAAGGGCTCAAGATAGGTATGCACGAGAAGCTCGACAACATCTATTGACTAACGTCATGCATCTTGAACAACGACCACGCAAGCTTCAATGAGTACCGAATATAGACATTACCTTCACAGAATAGGATGCAAGGGAGGTCCATTATCCGCATAATGAAGCATTGGTCATAAAAATTAATTGTGGAAGCACTCAATTATGGCGAGTATTGGTTAATAACGGGAGTGCTGTTGACATCTTATACTACGATGCCTTTAAGAAGATGGGGTTGAATGAGAGCGACTTGAAGCCTACCGTCACTCCGCTCTATGGTTTCACTGGTGACAGCCTAATGCCTATGGGCATGATTGAATTGATGGTCAATGTTGGAACCTATCCTAGGGTTTCAATGATAATGACCCAATTTTTGGTGGTAAATTACCCCTCCGCATTAATGTTGTGCTGGGAAGACCGACACTGAGGGAACTTCGAGCCGTCACTTTAATCTACCATCTCACTATGAAATTCCCGACCCAACACGGGGTAGGCGAGGTGCGAGGAAACCAATATGATGCGCGAACTTGTTATAACAACTCGTTGAAACTCGTAGCAAAAGGATGCGACGCCTCGCACAATGATGGTCCAGCTGCTTGAGGAAGCGTCAGTCGAAGCATCGAGCAAAGCGTCAGTCGAAGCATCAGTTGAATCGTCAAACAAAGGGTCAATCAAACCCTTAGTTAAAGTATTAATTGACATGACCAGCGAAGACTTCGATCCTCGAGAAATAGACGAAGAGGTCAGAACTGGACCCATTGAAGATCTGGAGGATTTATCATTCGACATGTCTTCTAAGACTTTAAAGATTGGAACGAAGATTCAAGAGCCTGTGCGAGCATCTTTGGTTGCTTTTCTAAAATCTAACTTGGATGTCTTCGTATGGCAACATTCGGACATGGTAGGGATCGATTCAAAGATCATATGCCACACCGTCTTAATATAGACCCGACAAAGAAGCCTGTACACCAGAAAAGAAGAGCTATGAATCCAGAGCGCTATGTCACGTTAAAAGAAGAGGTGGAGAAGCTGCTCGAAATTGGATTTATAAGGGAATCTTTTTACCCTAACTGGCTTGCAAACCCAGTTTTGGTGAAGAAACCCAATGGGAAGTGGAGAATGTGTATCGATTTCACCGATCTCAACAAAGCATGCCCGAAGGATAGCTTCCCTCTTCCGAGAACTGACCAACTTGTAGATGTGACATCGGGGCATGAACTCTTAAGTTTCATGGACGCGTATTCTGGATATAATCAAATCCCCATGTACGAGCTAGATGAGGAGCATATCTCGTTCATCACTGATCGAGGATTATACTGCTACAAAAAGATGCCCTTCGGACTTGTCAATGCAGGAGCGACCTAGCAGCGTCTTGTCAATATGATGTTTGCAAAACAAATTGGCAAGACAATGGAGGTATATGTCGACGACATATTGGTGAAGTCGGAGAAAGCCGAAGATCACATCAAGCATCTTGATAAGATGTACAAAATTCTCCAGAAATATCAAATGAATTTGAATCCCCAGAAGTATGCATTCAGGGTAGGATCTGGAAAATTTCTGGGTTTTATGGTCAATCAGCGATGTATTGAAGCGAACCCCTAGAAGATAAAAGTGTTGATTGATATGCAATCTCCTCCTAAACCCAAGGATGTGCAGAACCTAGCAGGAAAAGTAGCTGCACTGAGTCGGTTTGTATCCAGGTCAACTGATAAATGCCAACCGTTTTTTGAAGTATTGAAAGGATCAAAGAGGTTCGAATGGACGAAAGAATACGAGCAGACATTCCAAGAGTTGAAAAAACTCTTGGGTTCTCCTCCATTCTTGTCGAAGCTAAACCCAGGAGAAGAATTATGCTTATATCTCACTGTTTCCAAATATATGACGAGTACTGCATTAATTCGTGAGAAGGAAAATATACAGCGACCTGTCTATTATGTAAGTAAAAGATTACTTGATGCCGAAATTAGGTATCCAGAGATGGAAAAATTGGCGCTAGCACTCGTCATCGCATCAAGAAATCTTCGACCTTACTTTCATGCTCACTCCATCAGGGTTTTCACGAATTTTCCGTTGAAACAGAATCTACAGAAACCTGAGGCATCAGGACGGTTGCTTAAGTGGGCTGTTGAATTGAGTTAATTTGACATCAATTTTCAACCTCGCACTGCCATAAAGGGTCAAGCCCTCGTAGATTTTATTGCAGAATTTACATATGATGTCGATCTTCTCACAGGAGTACTTGAAAAACCCACTTCAGATATGTCAAGGTTATGGAAACTTTATGTTGATGGGTCATCGAATGAAAATGGAGCAAGTGCGGGCCTAGTTTTAATCAGTCCTGAAGGGCACAACATTCATTGTGCGCTTTGCTTCAAATTCCCAGCGTCGAATAATGAGGCTGAATATGAAGCACTGATAGCTGGGCTGAAACTTGCACAGGAAATGAAGGTCGAGATGATTGAAGTGTACAGCGACTCTCAACTGGTTGTTTATCAGGTTAAGGGTGATTACCAAGTAAGAGAAGAGAGAATGATGGCCTATTTGCAGGAGGTATAACGATTGTTCTTAACATTTACTACTTATAACATTCAGCTTCTTCCTTGCATTGAAAATACCCGGGCGGATGCACTTGCTAAGCTCGCTTCAAC